>CM076735.1:6987680-7150180 GCA_038501795.1 Pseudopleuronectes americanus
TGTAAGTTCCTTAAAAGGTTAATAAATAAGGCTGACAAAATAAAATAGGGTTAACTAGTTGATCAAGAACATCTATGGTATGTAAAGATACATGACATGACTACTCCTCAGAAGTGAAGCCAAATGGTCTCAATCGCCACCTGGTGGCTGGCTGCAGTACAGGTCATAAGTCCCACTCTCTGATTTTCAGTAGTTCTGCGATTGCTTATTTTTGTAAGGACAAAAATTGTTTGTGAAAAATGCTGCCTATATGGGAATTACCTTTCAAACTATATAGGCTGTTTTCATTTCATTTTGATGATTGTATTTTAATAGTATGGACTTTGGGGGATACATAAAACATAATTGCTAAATCAAATTCAACTTAATGCAGCACTCAAGTGCAAACAGAAGTTTTACTGTTGTATTTGTATGCAGACGAGTGCTGCTCAGCCTGTGGGAGCTCCTCTCTAACATGAGTACACACTTATTTAGTCTCAATTACAGACACGACTTAATGAATTCCTGGGTGATGTGTGTGTGTGTGTGTGTGTGTGTGTGTGTGTGTGTGTGTGTGTGGTGTGTGTGTGTGTGTGTGTGTGTGTGTGTGTGTGTGTGTGTGTGTGTGTGTGTGTTTGTGTGTGTGCGCGCGCGCACTCAAAGAGAAGAGCGGCAGGATGAACAAACCCAGTGGTAGAGCACACAGGGAGCATCAGGGGCACCAATAAGAGTTCTGCACGCTAATAAACCTCCTGCTTGAATTAATGACATTCAAATCCCACAGAACAACACAAGAACAACACCAGCATGTTGTTGTAATTGCAGCTTTATACCCTGAGCTGCAGTCGTGTTGTGATACTTGCAAGTTGTATGTCCTGTGCTGCCATCTAGTGGCCACCCCCCCCCCACCAAAAAAAAACCTTAAACAAGTAATGATGAGTCCGACTTGATACATTCAGTGAAGCAGAAGGATTTTCAGGCACTTTAGGGAAGTGAGATGTCATCTTACAGCTACTTACAAGTCAAGAAAACACCAGAAGAAGAATCCTGGTAATTGTAAGGGAAGAAACTGGAGAGAGAGTCAAGAAACTCGGGGCATCACTTTAAAAAGTCCAAAAAGAGTAAGAAAGCCTGATTATTTGAATGTGTGCAAAGAGCTGTAGTTGACCCATTCCATTGTAAACACAGAGGAAGCTGCTGAATGAAATCTAAGGTCTCTACTTTCTTCTCGTCAGAGCAGATAAGGGATGTGTCTGGTCCTGTATCAGTGAGTTATTTCTACACCCACCAAATCCTTCTGATAAAAGGCCTCTGCTCCAGGTGAGGGTCGAACTCACAACCTCGGCATCACTTCGCAGGTCACTGTCTTATAAGTACCGCGCGCTGAGCGATTGCGCCACTGGAGCATGACATATGCATATTTTACATGGAATATGAAGAGAGGTTTAACACATTGCTTTTTTGACGAGGAAAGCAAAAGTCACAAATTCAACCAGTGGCTTCTTTCTGGGAATATTATCTTGCACCTACGCACTGTATAAAAACATGAGTAATTAGTGGTTAGTTATAATGGAAAGTTCACAGTTATTGCGTTACCTTTACTCAAGGTTATTACTGAGTGAAACTGAAGTCTTCACTGGTTGTGTCTTGTGACCAGTCACTTCTCCCACCAACCACCAAGGTAAAACTTGCTCCAGGTGAGGATTGAACTCACAACCTCAGCATCGCTCTGCAGGTCACTGTCTTATAAGTACTGCGCGCTGACCGATTGCGCCACTGGAGACTTGAAAGTCATAAAACATGAATTCTATTTGTTTCCAACCAGTTACACCTGTCTGCTATGAAAGACGTTATCTTGGTCAACAAGAGATTGACATGTTGAACCTTCATGAGGCCTGTTGTGAAGATTCTATACTAAACTGTTGAAAGCAGAAACATCGCTGGTATTAACTAACATAAATATCCCATGAATATACTTTGTCTCCAAAGCCTTAAAGGGATACTTCACATAAAAATGTAACTAACTCTACTCTCCTCTGTGCCAATGGAAGGTCGGTGAAGTGTATGAGTCCACAAAAGACTTTTGGAGTTTCAGCAGTAAACAGCGTTGCAGCCAAATCCAATTCAATTGAAACAACTGGGGATCACTTCTTCAGCCAGGGGCCTCTGTGTAAAACTATCCTCTTCCAAACCCACACAAGGTATCAAACAGGAAGTAGGGGTGCAGTTAGTGAAAAGTTAGAGTTGTTATAGTTTGAAGATGAACATCATTAGTTTAGTTAAATTCACAAACTTTTCACCAGGGCAGGCACAGAGTGATACTTTATACTGATACTTTACCTTTTTGTAATACAAGCAAACCAGTTAGTTTGTTTTCTAGAGGCTGATGTAAATGAACCCACAGACCCACAGACTAACATCCAGTTTTATAGATGTGTGATCATCCTACACCACTGCAATCAGTTCATATACTTTCTCTGCCCATTATAACTGTCTGCAGATAATCCTGTATATTAGATAAATGCATATATGTCACGGTGGCCGAGAGGTTAAGGCGTTGGACTCGAAATCCAATGGGGTTTCCCCGCACAGGTTCGAATCCTGTTCGTGACGAACTTCTTTAGAACTAAATCTTGAAATATTCCTTGCATTTCAACTTTCCTCTGCCTGAGTAAGTGGAGGTGTCTGGGACAATTAGTCCTGCAGGACATCAGCACTGTCGCTAGTCGTTCTTTCCTGCAGCAGTAAGACCTCCTGGTAGAACTACATGCTCTCCATCATGGACTACACTCTTCACTGTGAAATATTCATTCTGTCTGTGCAATATCAATGGTTCATGTGCAGAGATATTCTCACCCTGCACATACGTTGCTACACTGTATAAATTAGTTTATTTACATTTTTCTATATGTTTTATATTCCTTACACTTAGTAAGTATTATTATCTTTACCCTAAGCACACTGTTGCTTTATTACTTACTTTAATGTGGTTTCCTAAGGGACTCATGGGGCTCTACTGAGTGCCAGTATAGTTGACCATTTAAATTTACACCAGTAGCTTGTACTGTTTTGTTCTGATGGTGACACTGCACTGTAAGGATGGAGGATTTCCCAGTGATACCACTGAGCATGTAGATGATGGAGATTCTCAACCAGCTCTCTGTCCTCAGCACGGTCATCTGGAACAACACTGACACCAGGCAGTGCAGGATCCTACACACACAAGGTAGATCCTGAGTGAAACTGAAGGACTGAAGTCTTCACCAGTTGTGACTCGTGACCAGTCACTTCTCCCACAAAAGTAAAGCCATTCTGCTCCAGGTGAGGGTCGAACTCACAACCTCAGCATCGCTCTGCAGGTCACTGTCTTATAAGTACTGCGCGCTGACCGATTGCGCCACTGGAGCCTTGAAAGTCATAAAACATGAATTCTATTTGTTTCCAACCAGTTACACCTGTCTGCTATGAAAGATGTTATCTTGGTCTACAAGAGATTGACATGTTGAACCTTCATGAGGCCTGTTGTGAAGATTCTATACTAAACTGTTGAAAGCAGAAACATCGCTGGTATTAACTAACATAAATATCCCATGAATATACTTTGTCTCCAAAGCCTTAAAGGGATACTTCACATAAAAATGTAACTAACTCTACTCTCCTCTGTGCCAATGGAAGGTCGGTGAAGTGTATGAGTCCACAAAAGTCTTTTGGAGTTTCAGCAGTAAACAAAGCTGCAGCCAAATCCAATTCAATTGAAACAACTGGGGATCACTTCTTCAACCAGGGGCCTCTGTGTAAAACTATCCTCTTCCAAACCCACACAAGGTATCAAACAGGAAGTAGGGGTGCAGTTAGTGAAAAGTTAGAGTTGTTATAGTTTGAAGATGAACATCATTAGTTTAGTTAAATTCACAAACTTTTCACCAGGGCAGGCACAGAGTGATACTTTATACTGATACTTTACCTTTTTGTAATACAAGCAAACCAGTTAGTTTGTTTTCTAGAGGCTGATGTAAATGAACCCACAGACCCACAGACTAACATCCAGTTGTATAGATGTGTGATCATCCTACACCACTGCAATCAGTTCATATACTTTCTCTGCCCATTATAACTGTCTGCAGATAATCCTGTATATTAGATAGATGCATATATGTCACGGTGGCCGAGAGGTTAAGGCGTTGGACTCGAAATCCAATGGGGTTTCCCCGCACAGGTTCGAATCCTGTTCGTGACGAACTTCTTTAGAACTAAATCTTGAAATATTCTTTGCATTTCAACTTGCCTCTGCCTGAGTAAGTGGAGGTGTTGGGACAATTAGTCCTGCAGGACATCAGCACTGTCGCTAGTCGTTCCTTCCTGCAGCAGTAAGACCTCCTGGTAGAACTACATGCTCTCCATCATGGACTACACTCTTCACTGTGAAATATTCATTCTGTCTGTGCAATATCAATGGTTCATGTGCAGAGATATTCTCACCCTGCACATACGTTGCTACACTGTATAAATTAGTTTATTTACATTTTTCTATATGTTTTATATTCCTTACACTTAGTAAGTATTATTATCTTTACCCTAAGCACACTGTTGCTTTATTACTTACTTTAATGTGGTTTCCTAAGGGACTCATGGGGCTCTACTGAGTGCCAGTATAGTTGACCATTTAAATTTACACCAGTAGCTTGTACTGTTTTGTTCTGATGGTGACACTGCACTGTAAGGATGGAGGATTTCCCAGTGATACCACTGAGCATGTAGATGATGGAGATTCTCAACCAGCTCTCTGTCCTCAGCACGGTCATCTGGAACAACACTGACACCAGGCAGTGCAGGATCCTACACACACAAGGTAGATCCTGAGTGAAACTGAAGGACTGAAGTCTTCACCAGTTGTGACTCGTGACCAGTCACTTCTCCCACAAAAGTAAAACCATTCTGCTCCAGGTGAGGGTCGAACTCACAACCTCAGCATCGCTCTGCAGGTCACTGTCTTATAAGTACTGCGCGCTGACCGATTGCGCCACTGGAGCCTTGAAAGTCATAAAACATGAATTCTATTTGTTTCCAACCAGTTACACCTGTCTGCTATGAAAGATGTTAACTTGGTCAACAAGAGATTGACATGTAAAACCTTCATGAGGCCTGTTGTGAAGATTCTATACTAAACTGTTGAAAGCAGAAACATCGCTGGTATTAACTAACATAAATATCCCATGAATATACTTTGTCTCCAAAGCCTTAAAGGGATACTTCACATAAAAATGTAACTAACTCTACTCACCTCTGTGCCAATGGAAGGTCGGTGAAGTGTTTGAGTCCACAAAAGACTTTTGGAGTTTCAGCAGTAAACAAAGCTGCAGCCAAATCCAATACAATTGAAGCAACTGGGGATCACTTCTTCAACCAGGGGCCTCTGTGTAAAACTGTCCTCTTCCAAACCCACACAAGGTATCAGTATATTTTGCAGTTAGTTTGTTGTCTAGAGGCTGATGTATATGAACCCACAGACCCACTCACTAACATCCAGTTTTATAGATGTGCGATCATCCTGCACCAGTGCAATCAGTTCATATACTTTCTCTGCCCATTATAACTGTCTGAAGTAAATGTGTATATTAATTACATGTACATATGTCACGGTGGCCGAGAGGTTAAGGCGTTGGACTCGAAATCCAATGGGGTTTCCCCGCACAGGTTCGAATCCTGTTCGTGACGAACTTCTTTAGAACTAAATGACTCTGTTGAAATCTTCCTTTGGATTGCATTTCAACTGCTGACTTGACTCAGTGGAGGTGCTGGGACAATTAGTCCTGCAGGACACCATCACAGCACTGGGCAGAGGTTTCGCTGGTCGTTCCCTACTGCAGATGTAAGACTGTACAACCAGATCTGCTCCAAGTAGAGCTACATGCACCCATCATGGACTACACTCTTCACTGTGCAATATTCATTCTGTCTGTGCAATATCAATGCTTCATGGGCAATCCATTCACAGAACTTATTCTCAACCTGCACATATGTTGACTGTCACTACACTGTATATATTAGTTTAATTACATTCAAATTTTTGTATATGTTTTATATTCCTTACACTTAATAAGTATTATTATCTTTACACTAAAGTGTTGCTTTATTACTAACTTTAATGTGGTAGCGTAGGGGGACAGTAGCTCGTTCTGTTTGTTTTGATGGTGAAACTGTTCTGTAAGGCAGGAAGATGGCTGAGGCCAAGTTTCCAGTGAGCATGTAGATGATGGAGATTCTTAACCAGCTCTCTGTCCTCAGCACGGTCATCTGGAACAACACCGACACCAGGCAGTGCAGGATCCTACACACACAAAAGGTCAAGGTAGTTACGGAGTGAAAAAGAAGGACTGAAGTCTTCACCAGTTGTGTCTCGTAACCAGTCACTTCTCCCACCAACCACCAAGGTAAAAGCATTCTGCTCCAGGTGAGGATTGAACTCACAACCTCAGCATCGCTCTGCAGGTCACTGTCTTATAAGTACTGCGCGCTGACCAATTGCGCCACTGGAGCCTTGATAGTCAACAACTTGAATTTTACTTTTTTCCATCCAGTTACACCTGTCTGCTATGAAAGATGTTATATTGGTCTACAAGAGATTGACATGTAAAACCTTCAAGAGGCCTGTTGTGAAGATTCTACACTAAACTGTTCAAAGAAGAAATATCACTGGTATTAACTAACATAGACATTTTTTTTTCTTACAAAAATATACGTTTGTCTCCAAAGCATCAAAGGTGATCTTTCTTTGTATGTAGAGGTCACAGATTTGATTCTTTGAAGAGTGACTTCTCCACAAACAAGGACAGTGCTGCTCCAGGTGAGGGTCGAACTCACAACCTCGGCATAGCTCTGCAGATTACTGTCTTATAAGTACCGCGCGCTGACCGATTGCGCCACTGGAGCCTGTTCAAGTGATGAAAATGAAATACAATACAGCGATACCAAACTAATGAATTTACTTGTTTTGTTTTGGTTCTTTTTGGGGGATTTTAACGATATGTATTCTTTAAACTAAATAATCATTAAATATGTGATTCACTGTCCCTCTTCAGACCTCCTTGTGTCTGTGTCACTGTATAACTGTTAATCCCAAATGAGTTGAATACTTGAATACAAGCGCAATCAGTTCATATATTTTCTCTGCCCATCATAACTGTCTGCAGTAACATGTGTATATTAATTAATAGTAGATATGTCACGGTGGCCGAGAGGTTAAGGCGTTGGACTCGAAATCCAATGGGGTTTCCCCGCACAGGTTCGAACCCTGTTCGTGACGAACTTCTTTAACGACTCTTTGGTGGCAAGTAGTCCCGCCCTAACAACTTAGGAGAGGTATCACTGGTATTTCCTTCCTGCAGCAGTAAGACTGTATGACCAGATCTGCTCCCAGTAGAACTACAAGCATCCATCATGGACTCTCACTGTGCAATATCAATAGTCCATGTCCAATCATCTTCCCCTGTGGTAACAGTGGTAACTGTCCCGTAGCTTTGGCTTAATCCTATTAAACAACAGAAAAACACAGACGAAAACTAAACCTGCTTGGTGTTATAATCTGCAACAGAATATAATTTGAATAAAATATAAAAAAGATTATCCTCTATAAGTACTACAAAGGGTAAATTTGCAATATTTCAGCAGCAAGGTAGTTACTGAGTGAAAGTGAAGGACTGAAGTCTTCACCAGTTGTGTCTTGTGACCAGTTCTCCCACCAACAACCAAAGTAAAACCATACTGCTCCAGGTGAGGGTCGAACTCACAACCTCGGCATTGCTCTGCAGGTCACTGTCTTATAAGTACTGCACGCTGACCGATTGCGCCACTGGAGCCTTCAAAGTCGAAAACTTGAATTGCCATTTTATTTTTTTCACATATATATACAAAGCATTAAAGGGATACTTCATAGAAAAATGTAACTAACTCTACGCCGATGGAAGGTTGGTGAAGTGTTTGAGTCCACCAAAGACTTTTGGAGTTACAGCAGTAAACAAAGCTGCTGCCAAATCCAATACAATTGAAGCAACTGGGGACTAGTTCTTCAGTCAGAGGCCTCTGTGTAAAACTGTCCTCTTGCAACCCCACACATACACATTTGACCAAGGTGCCACAGTCTTTGTATGCAGGGTTCACAGATTTGCTTCTTGTGAACAGTCACTTCTCCACAAACAAAGGCAGTGCTGCTCCAGGTGAGGGTCGAACTCACAACCTCGGCATAGCTCTGCAGATTACTGTCTTATAAGTACCGCGCGCTGACCAATTGCGCCACTGGAGCCTGGACAAGTGATGAAAATGAAATATAATACAGCAAGACCAAACTAATGAATTTACTTGTTTTGTTTTGGTTCTTTTTTGGGGGATTTTAAGGATATGTATTCTTTACACTAGCTCGACAATAAATATGTGTTCAGACCTCCTTGTGTCTGTGTCACTATATAACTGGTAATCCTAAATGAGTTGAATACTTGAATACAATGCACTACTGCAATCAGTTCATATACTTTCTCTGCCCATCATAACTGTCTGCAATGAAATGTGTATATTAATTAATTGTAAATATGTCACGGTGGCCGAGAGGTTAAGGTGTTGGACTCGAAATCCAATTGGGTTTCCCCGCACAGGTTCGAACCCTGTTCGTGACGAACTTCTTTAGACCTTAACGACCCCTTGACCACAGAGGTATTGCTGGTGGTTCCTTCCTGCAGCAGTAAGACTGTACGACCAGCTCTTCAAATTAAAAAGATGGCGTTACATTTTGGTGCCGATTTCTTTCACTTTCTTCAATATTGCAAGAAAGTTTGTTTTTTTACATTTCAATTGATTTCTCAGAAACAAATATCAGACATCTTTAGGGGACCAATATATATTGGTGCAGGTACAACCAGTAGCTGAGCTACTGAGTGCCGCTATAGTTTAACATTGGAAACTACACCAGAAGCTGGTACTGTTTTGATTTGATTGTGACACTGTACCTCAGGCAGTGCACTGATGCTGCACTGAAACCAGGCAGTGCAGCATCCTACACACACAAGGTCAAGGTAGTTACTGAGTGAAACTGAAAGACTGACGTCTTCACAAGTTGTGTCTCGTGACCAACCACCAAGGTAAAAGCATTCTGCTCCAGGTGAGGATTGAACTCACAACCTCAGCATTGCTCTGCAGGTCACTGTCTTATAAGTACTGCGCGCTGACCGATTGCGCCACTGGAGCCTTGAAAGTCAACAACCTGAATTCTATTTGTTTCCATCCAGTTACACCTGTCTGCTATGAAAGATGTTAACTTGGTCTACAAGAGATTGACATGTCAAACCTTCAAGAGGCCTGTTTTGAAGATTCTACACTAAATTGTTCAAAAAAGAAATATCACTGGTATTAACTAACATAGACATCTGATTAATTTATTGCAGGATTTGCAGCCAAATCCAATAGAATTGAAGCAAATACAGCCAGGGGCGTCTGTGTAAAATATCTTATTCCAAACCAACAAAAGGTATCAAACAGGAAGTAGGTGGTGCTGTAAGTGAAAAATTGGTGTTGTTATTGTTAGACACTAGTAGTTTTGTTAAAAATTACCAACATCTGAGGGGTTTTCTCAGATTTGATTCTTTGAAGAGTGACTTCTCCACAAACAAGGACAGTGCTGCTCCAGGTGAGGGTCGAACTCACAACCTCGGCATAGCTCTGCAGATTACTGTCTTATAAGTACCGCGCGCTGACCGATTGCGCCACTGGAGCCTGTTCAAGTGATGAAAATGAAATACAATACAGCGAGACCAAACTAATGAATTTTCTTGTTTTGTTTTGGTTCTTTTTGGGGGGTTTTAACGATATGTATTCTTTAAACTAAATAATCATTAAATATGTGATTCACAGTCCCTCTTCAGACCTCCTTGTGTCTGTGTCACTGTATAACTGTTAATCCCAAATGAGTTGAATACTTGAATACAAGTGCAATCAGTTCATATATTTTCTCTGCCCATCATAACTGTCTGCAGTAAGATGTGTATATTAATTAACAGTACATATGTCACGGTGGCCGAGAGGTTAAGGCGTTGGACTCGAAATCCAATGGGGTTTCCCCGCACAGGTTCGAACCCTGTTCGTGACGAACGTCTTTAATGACTCTTTGGTGGCAAGTAGTCCCGCCCTAACAACTTAGGAGAGGTATCACTGGTATTTCCTTCCTGCAGCAGTAAGACTGTACGACCAGATCTGCTCCCAGTAGAACTACAAGCATCCATCATGGACTCTCACTGTGCAATATCAATAGTCCATGTCCAATCATCTTCCCCTGTGGTAACAGTGGTAACTGTCCCGTAGCTTTGGCTTAATCCTATTAAACAACAGAAAAACACAGATGAAAACTAAACCTGCTTGGTGTTATAATCTGCAATAGAATATAATTTGAATAAAATATAAAAAAGATTATCCTCTATAAGTACTACAAAGGGTAAATTTGCAATATTTCAGCAGCAAGGTAGTTACTGAGTGAAAGTGAAGGACTGAAGTCTTCACCAGTTGTGTCTTGTGACCAGTTCTCCCACCAACAACCAAAGTAAAACCATACTGCTCCAGGTGAGGGTCAAACTCACAACCTCAGCATTGCTCTGCAGGTCACTGTCTTATAAGTACTGCACGCTGACCGATTGCGCCACTGGAGCCTGGACAAGTGATGAAAATGAAATATAATACAGCGAGACCAAACTAATGAATTTACTTGTTTTGTTTTGGTTCTTTTTTGGGGGATTTTAAGGATATGTATTCTTTACACTAGCTCGACAATAAATATGTGTTCAGACCTCCTTGTGTCTGTGTCACTATATAACTGGTAATCCTAAATGAGTTGAATACTTGAATACAATGCACCACTGCCATCAGTTCATATACTTTCTCTGCCCATCATAACTGTCTGCAATGAAATGTGTATATTAATTAATAGTAAATATGTCACGGTGGCCGAGAGGTTAAGGCGTTGGACTCGAAATCCAATTGGGTTTCCCCGCACAGGTTCGAACCCTGTTCGTGACGAACTTCTTTAGACCTTAACGACCCCTTGACCACAGAGGTATGGCTGGTGGTTCCTTCCTGCAGCAGTAAGACTGTACGACCAGCTCTTCAAATTAAAAAGATGGCGTTACATTTTGGTGCCGATTTCTTTCACTTTCTTCAATATTGCAAGAAAGTTTGTTTTTTACATTTCAATTGATTTCTCAGAAACAAATATCAGACATCTTTAGGGGACCAATATATATTGGTGCAGGTACAACCAGTAGCTGAGCTACTGAGTGCCGCTATAGTTTAACATTGGAAACTACACCAGAAGCTGGTACTGTTTTGATTTGATTGTGACACTGTACCTCAGGCAGTGCACTGATGCTGCACTGAAACCAGGCAGTGCAGCATCCTACACACACAAGGTCAAGGTAGTTACTGAGTGAAACCGAAAGACTGACGTCTTCACAAGTTGTGTCTCGTGACCAACCACCAAGGTAAAAGCATTCTGCTCCAGGTGAGGATTGAACTCACAACCTCAGCATTGCTCTGCAGGTCACTGTCTTATAAGTACTGCGCGCTGACCGATTGCGCCACTGGAGCCTTGAAAGTCAACAACCTGAATTCTATTTGTTTCCATCCAGTTACACCTGTCTGCTATGAAAGATGTTAACTTGGTCTACACGAGATTGACATGTCAAACCTTCAAGAGGCCTGTTTTGAAGATTCTACACTAAATTGTTCAAAAAAGAAATATCACTGGTATTAACTAACATAGACATCTGATTAGTTTATTGCAGGATTTGCAGCCAAATCCAATAGAATTGAAGCAAATACAGCCAGGGGCGTCTGTGTAAAATATCTTATTCCAAACCAACAAAAGGTATCAAACAGGAAGTAGGTGGTGCTGTAAGTGAAAAATTGGTGTTGTTATTGTTAGACACTAGTAGTTTTGTTAAAAATTACCAACATCTGAGGGGTTTTCTCAGATTTGCTTCTTGTGAACAGTCACTTCTCCACAAAGAAGGACAGTGCTGCTCCAGGTGAGGGTTGAACTCACAACCTCGGCATAGCTCTGCAGATTACTGTCTTATAAGTACCGCGCGCTGACCGATTGCGCCACTGGAGCCTGTTCAAGTGATGAAAATGAAATACAATACAGCGAGACCAAACTAATGAATTTTCTTGTTTTGTTTTGGTTCTTTTTGGGGGGTTTTAACGATATGTATTCTTTAAACTAAATAATCATTAAATATGTGATTCACAGTCCCTCTTCAGACCTCCTTGTGTCTGTGTCACTGTATAACTGTTAATCCCAAATGAGTTGAATACTTGAATACAAGTGCAATCAGTTCATATATTTTCTCTGCCCATCATAACTGTCTGCAGTAAGATGTGTATATTAATTAATAGAAGATATGTCACGGTGGCCGAGAGGTTAAGGCGTTGGACTCGAAATCCAATGGGGTTTCCCCGCACAGGTTCGAACCCTGTTCGTGACGATCTTCTTTGGAACTGAATGACTCTTTGGTGTCAAGTAGTCCCGCCCTCACCACTGGGCCGAGTTACCACTGGTATTTGCGCGCTGACCGATTGCGCCACTGGAGCCTGGACAACAAAAGAATGGGGTATCTAATGAAATAAATTGGTACCACACAAAACTAATGATTCATTTTGGTCTTTATTTTGGTCTTTAATGATATGTATTCTTTAAAATGAATAGCCATTAAAAAAGTGATCGATAGTCACTGCTCAGACCTCCTTCTGTCTGAGTAGCTGTTAAACTGGTAATCCCAATATAGTTGAATACTGGCATCACATCATATTCATTCATCACACCTAATCCCATTTAAAATAATTTTCTTAATTACAATCCCTCTAGAGCTCCACAAGGTGGAGATAGAACAAATAGACAACTGTAAAATTTAACTTTTCTTGCATATTCTGGTGTAGTGAGTGGTTTACAGGCTCCAGTGACACAGTCAGGCTGTGTGTTGTTCTGATAATATACATTCACCTGCAGAGTGATGTGAAGCTAAAGCATCTTCTGGAGCAGTGATGACACATAGATAACACACAAACAGAAGAAATGAGCCATAGTCTGTGTCTTGTTGTCTTTATTGCCAGGTAGCTAAAACGCAACCACTTTCAATTTAAAAAACAAAATTTCCCCTCTGCACTGGCTATTGAGACACAGGGTGGATATAAAAAAACAATCCATCTGTGACAGAAGTGCATTAAAGGCTGTGTCAACACATATTTATCAGGATTTTGTCAAATTGTGAAAAACTGTTTAGACAAAGCTAAATTAATAACGACCTGTAATGACAGAAACCGCTGACACAAACTGACACATGGCACAGAAAAACATGCGTGTGTGTGTGTGTGTGTGTGTGTGTGTGTGTTTGTGTGTCAATAAGGCACAGTCAGAGTCACATTTACTGGCGAGTTTTAACTCTAAGAAAATCCAATAAATGGATTAAACTGTTAGGACAGTAAAACGAAGTACAAAACAAATCTCCTCAGCTCCTCCTCTGCAGAAGACGGCAGGGTGGCAGGTTCCATTTGGCCACTGAGGGGTGCTGTTGAGTCCCGTAGGAAGAGAGGTAAATTATTTGGCAAGGAACAGTCGCCCCCCCTCCTCCTCCATGTGTGACTGGTCAGTGATTAGCCCAGCTAGAGATCAGTCACACATTAATCAACCGTTAGTCCTTTTCAGTCCTGTTTTACTCCCATGTACATGAATACTTCTACTCAGGCTTTGATGCGGGCGTTCAGGTCGTACTTCTCGCAGAACTTGTCAGTGATGGGGATGCAGGTGAGGTACTCGCACCAGTCGCACTTGACGGGGTAGACGTAGAAGAGAACGGCCAAGGCGGCGAGCAGGCCGAAGAAGACCAGCAGGAAGATGCAGATCTGGACCCGTTTGCGGTACATGTCAGAAGGCCCAAAACTGGAGGAAAAAAAAATCCACAGAGCAACATTCATCACATAATGAAGGTAGAAGAGCAAGTTAGAGAAGTTGTTCCCTTTCCTTCACATACCTGATGTACGGCAGGAAGGCGAAGGACAGGAAGAACCCCGATATGAAGCCGCAGACGTGCGCAAAGTTGTCGATCCACGGCAGCAAACCGAAGGAGAAGAAGAAGACCGAGATGGCCACCAGCTTGGCAAACGCCCACCAGGGTCGCTCGAGGATCTGCCAGCTCTGAAACAGCTCCACGAACAGACAGGCCAGGATACCGAACTGGCTGCCTGCCGGACCAACCTGAGGGGAGCATGGGGGAGATGGAGATGTTACACACATCCACTGAATGAAATCTGTGTTTCTAATGTCATCAGATAAACTAGTCCCTGAACCCAGACTTCTTTTAGCTCCAGCTGCTCATTTTCTTGTCTTCTTTTGTCTCCTGTGCAACTTTTGAATGTTCAACAGGAAACTAAAATGTCTGATTAAATTAGATTTAACCTACCTCTACAAATCATTACAGTCTGCAGTGAATATTGTATATTAAATAGAAATATATATGTCACGGTGGCCGAGAGGTTAAGGCGTTGGACTCGAAATCCAATGGGGTTTCCCCGCACAGGTTCGAATCCTGTTCGTGACGCACTTCTTTAGTGGTGCGTATAAAAATCTGTATCTAGTGAATTTGAATGTGGTTTCATAAGGGGACGGTTGTTGCTCCTCTACTGAGTGCCAGTTTAGTTTACCATTTAAAACTACACCTCGTACAGTTTTGTTTTGATGGTGACACTGTACCTCAGCTCTGTAAGGCAAGAAGATAGCTGAGGCCAGGTTTCCAGTGATGCCACTGAGCATGTAGATGATGGAGATTCTCAGCCAGCCAGCCAGCTTCTCTAAGTCCCTCAGCACAGTCATCTGGAAAAACACTGACACCAGGCAGTGCAGGATCCTACACACACACAGACACACACACACACACAAAGACAAACAGCCAGCAAGTTACTTTTCATGTTTCACTTTTTGCTTTGTAGGATATTTTTGGGGCTTTTTGACTCTAACGAGGAGACAGCTAGCGTAAAATGGACAGAGACATCGGCAGAAGACAGGTTCCCAAGAATTTCATAATTTAAACACATGTTTAATTCAGTCACCCTGCATGAAGAAAGAGAGACAGCCAGAGTCTGGAAAGCTGGTCTGGGATCTCTGGGTTGAGAAAAGGCAGCAAACCACACACATCGTCCATACACGCCACCTGGAGGAGAAAGAGAGAGTCAGAAGAAACACAGTCAGAGGTGGAGATCCACTGCCACCCTGTGGAGGGAAATGAAAGTGTTGAATTTAGTCCAAAGTCCTTTAATTCACAGCACACTAACTGCACTGAGTCAATGACCTGCAGAGCAATACGGAGGTTGTGAGTCCAAGCTTCAGCTGCATTGGTTTACATGGTTCTATACATCACAGATACCCTCTGAAAAACTGACCGGAATTAGCAAAAGTATCAATTTTGTTAGAGGAAATAAAATGGTTAAAAGTGTATTTATAAATTCTACTATAATCTGTTTGTCCCACCTGTGAGCAGAGAGTAGCCTCTCCATGGAAGTAGCCGTGCATAAAGTCACAATACTCTCTGGAAGTGATTTCACACCTACAACACAACACTTCATTAGCTTCATCAGTGACAGTTCATAGAGAAAAGAAAATTCAAAAAGGATAAAGAGAGGTGAGAACACATGGTGCGATATTTAATCATGAAAGTAGCCAAAATAGATGGAGATGATTGTGGTACACATGCAAAACAGATCACTGAATAAGGCTCAGAGCCACAGTGACATCGCTCCGTACCGTCCTTTGGTTCCGATGCAGCAGGGCCGGCCTGTGATGGTGCAGTCTATGTGGGGGAGGTTGGTGTGATTCCCAGAGTTGTACCTTGTGCAGACCTACAGATTGTAAACAAAGGAAAAGTTTAGAATCAGAGTTCTTTCAATTATACTTATATTTAAATATAATGTCAAAATTAGATTCGGGGTTAGGACATGGATTGACTGGATTCCTGGACGTTAGCCTGTGATCCCTTATCCCTTAACACCACACCACACACAATCCCTTATTATGAATGTAGTTGCACTCACTGGCCACTTGGTGATGTCATCAGGCCACTCATGAGGTGAAACTGAGGCTGGCTCCACACAAATTCTATCAAATAAAATTCAACAGTTACAAGAAAGAGTAAATATGTCTGTTATCTAATAGATCGACTGGGTTCAAACACTAAGTAGTCATGACAACCTGTTGGATAACATCAATATATAATCATACAAAGTATTAATTTAATCACCTGGGGTCCTGGTGGCAGACTGCACCATGCTGGCGAAGCTCACCCTTCAGATGGGGAACACTCGGATGCTGAGGCCACTTCACCCACACTGCCAGGGTGCTCTGCAGTAGAACACGGACAGAAGTATGTTCAAAAAGAGTATAAACAGTAAACTGCACACGTTACTTTGTGCAGTGGCTCCTTCAGGTAAATGCTGCAACAGGAACTGATCAAAGGGATCTACAAGGCCTTTTAACCTGCTACTGTACTGTTAAATGTTAAAATGCACCTTTTATGATGGGCTGTAATACAAGTTAGCAGAAATTGAAGCTTTTGAGCACAATTTCCTCCCAGACAGATTTAACACAGCTTGAGTTCAGGTATCAGTGAAGTCTTTTCAGTTTAAAAATTGTGTTTCACTGACCGAACACTCCTCCTGTAACGTCTGCAGGCAGCCGGAGCGGTCGTTCCTCACGCAGCAGCCAGACTCTCTCTCTCTCGCTCTTGTTTCCTGCATCAGTATCTGGATGTCCTCGTCCCGACGCATGCACGGGGAAAACTTGGCTCCCAGGTGGATCAGAGCCTCCTGCAGGCAGCAGGGGGAGACATTACAGTCCTCGGCAGAGTTCAGACCTCCACCGATGAAGTTGGCAAATGAATAAATAGAAAATACTCACTGAGCTCGGTCCCACCCAGAAGTTTTCTTGTTGCACAAACTTCACACTTTCATAAACTCCTTTGTTCCTCAACACCTGAAAAAAGTTACTTATGTTACACAGGCAACACACATTTCTAGAGGAAATTCAACACAAATTCACAGAGAAATGATTCTAAAGCTATGCTGTTAGCTGCACTTACAGAATCAACAGTTTCATGCTGTGAGAAGCCCACAGGGGCGATGCCGTAGATAGTCACTGCCAGAATGGTGATGAGCAAGTGGACGAACGTGATCCAGTAGGTGAAGAAAGGCCTGGAGAGGATGGAAAGAGTTTGTCAGGCTAAACAACATATAATCCTCTGAGTAAAAGTTAAACCAGCTACTTCACCTGTGATCGTCCATGTCTTCAATCTGCCTCTTGATGAAGCTGTCAATGCGCTTGCGGTACGTCCGGTTTGTGAGACGTCCAACCATGCCCAGCCCGTACGGCCTCTTCTCTCGGGCAAACAGCTTCTTAACCGGAACCACGATCCGTTGTCCGCGCTGCTGTTGGCTGTTGACACTTACCACCTCCTGTTTGAGACGTATTTTGGGCTGGACCAGAGAGACGTCTTTCGCTTTGCGCCATCCTCGCTCCAAAGGCCTGGATCCAGGAGGAGGGACGCAGAGGAAACAATATTTCAGTGCTGGACATGTTTGGGATACAAGAGGCTTGTGTGTTTGCATATGAAGAATTTTGTAAAGAGATCTGAACTCACAGCATGAGGTGACTCATCTCCAGTTCATTCTTATCCAGGGCACTTCCTGTGAGCTCGCTCTCATCCAGATATTTGAGGTCAGCCTCTGACGGCGATTCGAAAACCTCATCTGCATAAGTGGACAGCTCGTCATGCAGACCGTCCTGCAAAGATCAGAACTGAGTGAGAGGGTCTTCAAAGCTGGCACAGCAGGAGCCAATAGAAATGGTCTTTTAACTGTTTGTGATGGAGAGAAGACATCAGAGAACATTGCACATCACTCTATACTGCCCACTTGTGGTCAAACTACAAAAAAGAAAGCTTTAAAAACTGGTAGTTGCTTATTATGATGATTTTTAATGGTACAGAAAACATCACTCCCAGCTTTAGGACATGAAGAACAGCTACTGATAGTGTGTGGAAGTGTGTGGACTGCTCACTCTGGTGAAGAAGGAAGTGTCCAGATCATCGGAAAAGTCCACGGTGTCGTCTTCATAGAAACTAGGAGGGATGAAACTCCGGCGTCGATGTCGCCCAGCGGTGTCTTCTCCTAACGTCCGGCCCTGATGAACAGAACAGAAGCTCAGCTAACATTCTCTCTCACTCTCCTGGTCACTTGTAATCAGCTGGCTGTTGGAGGGTTCAGTGATCCAATAGGAATTTGACAAATCTCAATTAGCCAATTGTGTTGTGTTTCTGCACAAACTCAAATCTGTTCTTGTTCCTCTCATTGTCAGCTGTCATTTCAGTGATTCGCTGTGACCCTCCTCCTCCGTGATCACCTCCACTCTACATATCCAGACATCATCTCATTTATATCTGCAACATCTCTACATCCCATCATAACCACCATCAGGGTCTGGACCAGGCTCTCAAACCCATTATAGGTTATATGGGAGACTAAGCACCTTAAGGCAACACCCTTGTTGTGCAGAGCATTAAAATCCTGTAAAATTTTCAATTGAAGTCTCTCATGGTTGAAATACACACACACATCATCATCTACTGACATCATACTGATGTATAGTGATATTCTCTGTACTGGACTGAACATATGTAAAAAGGTGACACGTGTAGCATTTTCACACATGAGTTTTTCTGTTTTTGCTGTGACAGCAATTTACACAGGGATTTAACTGCTGTTAGCACATGAGACACAAGTCAATAGGATTCAAGCCAGTGCTCTCAGTGGTGGTGTTGAAGAGGATAGTGCTCCCTGATCCCGACAGTTTATCTGGAGGAATCCCCGGTGGTGTCAGGCTCTTAGTTAATGACCGCCCGCGTGTCGCTGGATTAGCTCTGCACTTCTGGAATATTCTGACCGCAATCCAGCAGATATCTGAGCATTCGCTGCGTATCCCCATGGACCATCTGCTAGTGAGCCCCCCCCCCGCCTCCTCTCAACACAGCCGTTATGAGTGTAGATCTGCAGCCAGGGAGCCACAGAGCGTCATCTGCACATCACTGTGAAGAGTTTAATCCACAAAACGACAGTGGATCTCTGGTTTTAAATAACATGCCGACACACATGCTTAAATACACACAAGCATAAATACACAGATTAATTCAGAGATAAATCCCGTCCATTCATGTGCAGGAGACCAGGACACGTCGGAAATATAATAGAGGGAGTTTTTCCAAGAATCGTTTCACAAAAAGATAAAATGATGGAGATTAAATGTGTGAGTGTGTGTGTGTGCATCGAAACTCTGTATCGTACTGTGTAAACTACAGTTGTACCATAATATTGGTCTTTAAAAGGTCTGTCACAAAGTACTGAACATTTTTAATTTTGGCTCAGATCAGGAGGCGAATCCAGGATTTTCTATGGGATATAAGGATATAAGGTTTTTTTTAAGAAATAATTCGGAGATCTTTATTAAAAAGTAATATATATAATGGAAGTCAAACCTGTTCCTATGCATTAACAGGTATTTTGGATTTGAGGTAAGCTGGGGGTTGACAGCAGCTTGGAAGAGTCTGAAGCATAGATGTGGCAAAGCAAAGAACATTGAGCGATATAGTTTTTGTTTTTCTGAATAAATTCTTTAGTAAGAAAAAAAAACACCTTCATAAGTGCTGCAGCAGCTTTGAGACTCATGACAGCAACAGAGTCCCGCTTGCGTCTTCGCGGCAGCCGGTTGAGGGCGGAGCGGGAGCTCGAGAAGGAGCAGAGGGAGGCGGTGCCAGGTGTGAGGGGAGTTTGTGGGACACTGAAGCCGTCCACCTCTTCCACCATGCGGAAGGCACGACCCCGGGCCAGGGGGTCTACGATCTGCACACACACACACAGGCAAGCCACATATACAACAGTAAACGTATAGCGTACGAACAGTGGACAGTACGAATGATAAACATAACGCACACATCTAAACTAGGGTTAGATCGATGTATCTGGTGAAGCAGCTTTTTCAGCCAGTAGTTTTCAGCATCTATGTTATTTGGCCTTTCAAAACTTGGTAATAAACATGAATGTTTGTTGATTAAATTATTGACAGTAGCATGTCACACAAAAACTGGCAAATTTGGGGTTGGTAAGTACCTAGTGGCCTGTGTTAGCATGATTTAATCTTAAACAGAAGTAATAGTAAAAGCCTGAGCTTTCAGAGACTCATGTCAACACAACACACTTAGGTTTAGGGTTAGAGACTTTACAAACTATTTAGCTGCCAAAACAATTCTCTTAAGAAAATGGCTTTAAATTAATGTGAAAACTTTTTGAGAACTAAAATTAGGTTATCAAATTTGAGACTTTTTAAGACCCCTTGCAAACCTTGTAACATTAAGATTAGATTCAAGAAATGTTCCCAAAAACTATAGCTTCAAATACTAGTCACCAAAGATCCATCAATGGAACCATAGGCAAGACGACAGAGCAAAGAGGTAAAGCGAGCGCCATAAATCTAGAGAGTGAAAGAAGCGAAGAGAAAGAAGTGAATTGTCCTGTGTATTCCCCCGAGGCGCTGGCCTACCCTCTGCATGCCATAGTGGTGGTGACTGGGGTGGAGGGGAGGGAGGTAGAGGGGAGGAGGGGTCTCAGTGCTGGCCAGGGAGAGGTTGTCCTGGCTGTGGAGCTCCATTTCCCTCATCACCTGAGCCTTCAGGCCTCCGTACAGATGGCTGCAGTGCTGCAGGCTCTTCCTCCTCCATCGCTGGGTGCTGTCGCTGTCTTTGCTCACGCCAAACCAGTCGGCCGTGCCCCTGCGGAGAGGATGGACTCCTGTTAGTAAATATGTGGAATCTGAAGGGGTCGGATTAATGAGAAAGTAGAGATGGCAGAACGCACTCAACAAGTAGAGTTATCAATTAAAACGGTCATTGCATATTTGTGTGGAAGACTATTATTTGATTTAATCGATCAAATGCTGAATAGTCTTTGATGGATTGAATCCCATTAGCAGACGAAAATGCTCCTTAATTGAAGGAGCATAAGAGGAGGATAACACACACACACACACACACACACAAACACACAGCTTTTTAATACAAATAAACGGTTAATCACTATAGCCATGATTCCTATATCCTTTTTTCCACTGCGATTGAATAATTTTTTCATAGAATTATACTAAAGCTATAAGAAAGATCGAATGGGGCACGTGGGGTGAATGGAAACCAATAACCCTTGCCGCAGCACAAAAAAAAACTATTTCAAAAGCACAAATCAGCTTAAACTTTGCAGATGCAGAGATTACAATGAGGAGCCGGGACGCGATATGGGTCAGGATTAGATCAGTCGATTAGAGAACGGTCTCTCACGTAACATGTCTACATCTCAGACAAGGAAATCCCTGTGAGCTCAGCTCCCTTCTCGTATTTTCTCTCTCTCTTGAATACTGTCATGTTTCGTACCACAACCTACTGCTCTCTGCTCGTTCAGCAGTAAAGAAGCAGATGTGGAAGTAGTTGTCCTGTCATGGCTGTTTCTGTGTGTGCTGTGTGTTTCTCATTGAAATTCTCATTCATTGTTTGCAGCCTGGTCCCTTTCTTTCCCCCTGGACCAGGCAGCGTGGAGGTGGAGGAGGAGGCCACGGCAGGGAAACTGTTTGGAGAACAGGACACTCTAATAAACACTCGGTGCTCATCGTGAAGACAGAGGCCAGCTGGAGAAGCCTTTTAAGGGCAGGGAGGGGGCGGCGCGGCCATGACTGTCCGTCCTTCCAGAGAAACATGTCCCAGAAAGAAGACAGGTTTGGGAAAAAGGGCATGTGCACCCACAAGCATGCACGTCACATTAACCCACACAAAACCCCAAATGACATATTTGGGCTTTTGTAACCACTTCACAACCACACAAATCCTATGAAGATTAAAGCGACATTAGCCCCCATGAATTAGCTATATCCTCCATGGAAGGCTGTAGAAATCAACCGTAATTAGAGGTTTGATATTCATCAGGGAGAAACTCTTGTAAACAAATGGTACCACTGAACAAACAGAACAAGAGTAGAGCACATGCCTCCGCCACAGTACCCTGAATAAACTACAGTTAAAATTCACCGGCTCAAGATTTAATCACAGAAACATTCATAAATATCCGCCCCCAAGAGATGTCTAATTATTTTTGTATAGGGATCAACTAATTTTTTTCTGAGAAAGCCAAGAATGAAGTGAGAGAAAGAGATCCCTGGATGTCTAGCTGATCTTGATCTGCACCAAAACACTGGCGAAAACATGACCTCCTTGTGGGAAGTCAATAAAAGCTTGGATAAATGAGTGTAGTTGCTGAATGGATAAATCAATTTTCCCTTACTACTTAAAGTTCAGATCATTCCAATCAACTATAATCTGTTGCCTGTCCATTATTGAAGAAACCGTCATTTATCTTTACAAAAAACTTGTGGGGACATTTTCCAACTTTTTCAATATTCATACTTTACTACTCACTTTCCAGTTTTTAAGTAGAATTTTGCTGCTAATACTGATATCTACTTTTACTTGAGTAGAATTTGTTACTTTTACATGAAAGAATAGTTGGAGATTAGGGCGATAAAATCATAGTAATTATCACAACATAATTTAATTTATATCAATGTAATGCTTATTTGTGTGAGCACAGAGAGGTGGTCTAACACGTTGTCATTCTCTGCTCATAGAGAAAGCCTCACTCAGGAGCAAAAATCTGTCTTTATACATAAAGGAAATAATAAAAAAACATTTATCGTGACAACTCAAATTAACATTAGTCCTATTCGACATCTCGGGAAATACACTTTCCTGCTGAGAGTTCAGTGAGAAGACTGAAACCACTCTCATATCAGTGTGTTAAACACAGCAGCAGCTGGTCAACATGTCTCACTGTTAATTCAGATCAACATTTTAGATCTTCCTCTCTGGTTGAACAAAAGTAGAGCACACCCACCTGTCCAGAGAGCTCCAGGAGGGGGTCTGTGTGTGGGTCATACCTGAGGGGAGCTGGGACTGTGGAGCTGTGTCGCCTCCATCACCAGTATCCCTGACATACTGTCCCCTGCTCACCCCCTGACCTGCAAACCCTGATCCTCGGGACACCAATTGATCCTCCACAGATCACACATCAAATGTTCCATAAGGGGATTTCCTCATATCCAGGCCAGCGGTACCTTGTTACACTTGCTGTTACGCAAAGACAGGGTGATTACCACATGTCCAGACTCGGCATACACTCTCCTGTCCTGCTCAGTAAGCGGCCAAGTAATGAAAAGTTAGATCTCCTTGGTCGAGGCAGTGAGAGTCCTGATGTGAAGGAGATCCGCAGAGGACTTCCACCAGCAGCTGGAGCCGCTCATACGGCGCACAATGAGAGGGAGGAACTTAAATTCTGTGACCCTGTGTCACCAGCGCACAACAGAAGTTTCCATAAGACCGTGCACGTGTGAGCAGGAGTGTACATGTGTCCGAATCTGGCCGACCTTCCAGTATCCATCCTCGAGAGCTTGCGTAAAAGGATGTGACCCACTGGGCGAAGAAGACAGCGTCTCTGCTCCTTGTCAAACTGAATATCCTCCCAAGTGAGGTCCTTCTCCTGCGCTGCCTTATTTTACTTTATGTGTGTGAGTGTGTGTGTGTGCGTGTAAACACCAGTTCTCCAGCACTCTACAGGAAATGGGAGATTAAAGGGAGGGAGAGAAGAAAGATGGAACATACACACATGCACATTAGGAGGAAGGAGGGTTGGAGGAGGACGGGCAATGGGACATGCCTGAACATGACCCACACGCACACACACGCACACAAACACATACACACGATGCAGAAGCAGGGATACTACACAGGGTTAGCTCCTCCGAGACAAACCCCACAGTGAGAACCACAGCTTCTCTGCAGCGCAGATATTTTTGGCGGGAGTCAAAGGAATTTCCAGTTACTGTATGAACTTTATCTAACATTACGAGTATCACTGAGATGAATTACTATATGTCAGATTTAATGGCTCCTTAGCATGACTCATAGACAGACTTCCTGTTGTCCTCCACATGAACAAGGAGCCCAGCCCCCCCACCCCCCTGTGACACTACAAGTCAGCGGTTTGTAGCAAATCACACACTGACAAACACTTTGTTTGAACAGTCTAAGATTTATCCTGTATCTACAAACTCCTCTGAGGAGGAGGTATCGCAGCTAACCTCCGGGAACACAAACCTCCCCTCGATCCTATTAATTCTCCCACAAACATCAAAAGCATTCAGTCTCCCTCTCTCTCACATACAAGGATAATAAACCTCGGCATGATAGAGTTAAGAAGTCAAAGCGGTCCTTTGAGGACAGTGTCCTCCAGGTTTTAGTCTTGGCCCCGTGTTCAAACATCTACAGTTAAACGTGGAGCGAGGGGCCTGCTTTGATGTGGCCCACATGCTCTGTATGGTACATAAACGGTCTGTGTGAGTAATTGTGTTACTTTGTCCTCCTCAAAGCATGTGGTGCTGTGTGTCACCTGGACTGACACTGATACGCCGCTTGTGTGCATTCGTCATGTGATTCTTTTCAAAGCGTTCAGAGCTGGGGCACGAAGACAAGAGAGAGCATCAGGGTGTATTCTGTGTGCAAGACACACAATCACCAATACAAGGGGAAAAAATGTCAACACAACATTAATATGTTATAAGTTATAAGTTATAAGTAATAAGTTAATTTGGCGAAACTTTTTTGCTCATTGTTTCCTCATTTGTGTTCAACCTTAGATTTGTGGATGGAAATTGACGGAGCCTTTTGTCTGTACTCTGAATTAATTTCACCTGTATTGTTCAAGTCTTCTTAAAGTTTGGTGACATTGACGAAACAGACAAAGTAGTAGCACCAGAAATAGTGGGGGGCAGCATAGCCTCATGAGTCACAAAAACAAGACACGAGTGAAAAATTTTAGAGATGACGGAACTTTTTTAGACGAGACCTTGTGAGCTGGTAAGAAACTACAGCCATCTTTAATGTGTTACTTTGCACATTTACAAAATGGCCGCTTTTGTCTCTTTCTTCAGATGTTTATTGTCGTGAGAAACTCTCAACTCTGCGTTGCCCTCTAGTGGATGTATTGCTAATTAACACATGTAAGTATGTGAAACAGTCGTATCTCCTTCCTCTAAGTAATGGCAGCATAAATGAGCCTTAACAGTTAAAGAGCCACATTTCATGATGTGTTTCTTACCAACTGGTGAGTTTCAGTCCAACATTCTAGACTTTGGCTCAGTTTGGGTCTCCACCTAGTCCCGAGGTATCTGGCTATTTAATACCTGAATAATGCATCAATACGTTCACCAGCTAGTCACAAACTTTGAATATTTGATCTTTGGTGCTAAACAAATTTTTCACTTTGTTTTTTAAATGTTGTTTAATACGCTTCTTATAGACACTTTACTTTAATTAATTTAATTGTAGTGAAATACTCCAAATAATGCAGGTAACTGTTTTATAGTTAACATACTTTCTGTTTACATTTTTAGATGCTCAATACTTTTCTTAATATATTGTCCTGTCATTGTAAAAGCTGGAATATGTCAAATTTGATGCATTTTCCTCCCCTGAAGTACCTTTAAGGATGGAAATGTTTGCACAGAAACTTTGGACAGTTTCATTCAAAGTGGTGAATTAAAGAGGGCACACTTTTTAAGATAGACATTTCAGTGCAGAAGCAAAAGCCCTTCAGCCTCCTCCACCTCTCCTGTACCTGATGATGTGTTTGGGTAAAGATGAACGCCGCCGGGTCAGTATTTTGGGGATGCAGGACCGCCTTCGATCGGTTGACACCCTCCGGGGGCTCCTCTGGCCCTTTGGGGGCACCGTGTTGACGCGCTCAAAGCGCACCCTTTTCCCACTTAACACACATCGCCGCAAGAAGAGGAGGAGACAGGGAGGCAGTGGAAATAAAGATAGTGAAAATAAAAGAAAGGGAAGGAAAAAGAGATAGTGAAAGTGTTAATTTGTGTTAAATCAGAAAGGAAACCACAGATTAAATAAGTTAAAGCTTAAATTCAATTAAAGACAATTATTGAAGAGATAGGACATGCAGAAATCTTAGGAGATTGGCAGATGGACAAAAGCAGAAGAGATGAAGGAAGAGAGAGCTTTGTGAATGTGTCTCTCTTTGTGTGTGGGTGTGTGTGTGTGTGTGTGTGTGTTTGTGTCCTAACCTCTTGATAGACTGTGAGATGGACGGCTGTCTCTGCAGAGGAGGTCTGAGGTAGTTGTTTGAAGTATCCAGGGCAGCGATGCGGGTCTGAGGGTTTTCCCCTGGCATGCTGACACTGCGCAGGCGCTTGACTGGCTGCAACACACACCACAGATAATGACACAGACCTTCACTCATACATTTCTGATGTATGTGGTTATTCTCCTCTTCTAAACCACAGATTTGTTGTTGTTTTAACCTGTAGTTGGGGGGGACGAGTCATCTGGTGTGAGCTGGATGGTGGGGATGTCCAGTGTGAGCCACGGTGGCTTCTTCCTCTGCAGGCTGCTGTTCCTGCTCTCCGGCTCATCCATGCTCGCTGCCTCTACCTACGCCTGCCAGCTGCAAAACATACACAAGCAAATCAACATGGTTGTCGAACAATTCCTAGACGTGTGGTTGTGAAAAAATCCTGACTGTCAAAAGCCAGAAACCAAAACTGAGCAGCTCTGTTGGGAAATTCCAGACACTGGGCAAAATGACATTAATTAAATAATCCATTTCTCTCAATGGTGCAGAGGCCGAGACACATAAAGAGGGAGCAGACACACGCCTGCATATATTAAAGTCCCTCTCCTCTCCAGTAGCTTATCACAGCCCCTAAAACTCTTCATTGTTCCTACAAATTACATATTCAAAAGGTTTGTCGTAAAAAATCCCCCTCAGAGCTTTTAAATGGCTTAAATATAACTCTACGCCTTCTATCTTCATTTCGTAACCTGGGATCTATGAATATGTTAATATGGCTCCGCCTCTGCCCCCAACCTCAACCCACACTCAAAGTCCACCTGCAGTGGTGGAGCAAGAGTGAGGAAACCAGACTCGAACAAGTCTCACACGTGTCGGGTATATGTGAGTATATGTCGGTAATACTCAGGCATGGCGCTGACTATTTCTCTCTAAATGTTATTTTATCATATAAAAGGCACAAGGTGGACTTGTTAATATGTTTAAAACCCAGATTTTCAATGGAGGGGGACTTTAACTGCTTTAGGACACATGTTGTGGAAAATCAGTTAAAATGGGTCAATTCAATTGAAAGAATATGTCTAGAATGGCTTGTTTTTTTCATTAAACACGTCCTAATGCCACGTCTACACAAAGAAGCTTTTACTTACTTCTAATTGTAAATATCGTATCATCCAAATTGCACAATCCTTTCATTGAGTTTACATTGTATTGCACAATCACTTTTCTAGTGTTTATAATATTTATATATTATATTTAGATTCCTTTTTTTAGATATTTGAACAAAATATGGGAATATAAAACCCATTTTATCCATGAATTGTACTAAGGCCCAAAAGTCCACTTATGAAAGTACATGTGTGATTTTTGCCCTTATTTGTATTGAATGAACTGTTAAACTGCTCCAGTCTTTCATTTGTCTGCGTAACATTTTTTGCTTTATGATTCACTGCCATGTTTAAAATTCACTGCTCCAGGTGAGGCTCGAACTCACAACCTCGGCATCACTCTGCAGGTTACTGTCTATAAGTACCGCGCGCTGACCGATTGCGCCACTGGAGCCTGTGTGCCTGACACAATGCAGCAGTGTTTTGTCAGGAGGAGGAATGCAATATTGTTTTAACACCACAAGATGGTGCAATGAACCTCAGAGGTAAAGTGGTACTCAGACGCTTGGTTTCGCTTGATGAACACAGACAACACAAAGGGATGCTATTACTAGCTGTTGAGAACGAGTACATTGTTTGAGTCACTCTTCTCAAAGAGGAATAAGAGGTCTGAGAACAGAGAGCGCAAACAACCTTAGATACCCACAAAGAAACAGAACAGAAACCCACAGCCGCCACACATCCTATGTTTGCTCTTTAACGGGTTCAGGAAGAAACCCAGAGAGTGAAAGGGGGTTTTCGATGCCTCGCCATGTCACTTCAAGTTGTAATAAATAAGATATACTTTCACTTCTAGATTCAGGTCAGGTTGTAGTGTATATGCTTTACTGGCCAAGGGGAAGTCGATGAGCAGGAGTGAAGCGACTATTACTGGATAATAGGACATCTGCCTGTGGCTCTGAAGAGATGTACTGAGCGAAACGAGGAGCTCCCTGTCCTTCTCAGCTGTGACTCCCTCAGTGATTCATGGCTTAGAATAAAACTACAGGCTTCCCTCTCCTGCAACAAAGCCGTGAGCAGAACAATAATCCGTTCCATCACACGTGGGCCTGGAGCCGAGACTCAGACTTCTGGCCAACGCCGCGTCTAACAAGCTGAGAGATATTCAGCACCGGCAGCTGGCAGTCTTGAGTCCACACACACACACACACACACACACACACAAACACACACACACCACATCCTCCTTTAGATTATCTCACTTGTCCAAAGGGAATGAGTCTTTAAAATTATATTAGTTTTGTTTGAAGTACCTCCACTCTCACACATACTGACTTGTCTATTTAAAAGGGAAGTCCTACATTTCCCGCAAGGCAGCGCCTACAGAGCAGGTGTGAACTTGTGGATCTTTGTCAAAGGTGGGTGTAAGGACAAATAAAGAGTGAGACTACTCAGCTACTGAGCGAGAGCCAGAGCAGAGCATGTGTTCACTGTTGTTAAACAAAGCTGACACATATGACATGACACATATTTACATGTTGTGTTACTAGAATGTATCTAGAGCGACATTTATGACCTCTCACCAACCTAATTTAGCTCATGTCGGTTAATTTGGTTAATACTTTCCCCATTGCGTACATTCACAAACTGCCCAGTTCCCAGCTGTGTTACCCTGCCGCATGTCCTCCCTCCTCACTGCCCCACTGACCTGCGCTCTCATTACACGTTAACAGTAAACATCAACATAAATCAGAAGTTGTTAGGACATGTAGGCTACAGGACTTGACGTTTACTTTGTGTTTGTTTGATTCACTGTCAAGTTTAGGAGAGATGTAGACATTGAAAATAGCCCTAAGTGAGTTTTACAGCACTGCACTGGTGTGGGTAAAATGTTTTTGTCCTGAAATAATGCGCTGCTGTGTAAACCCTCAAATTTCCCCACTGTGGGACTATTAAAGGCTCTATCTATCTATCTATCTATCTATCTAATCTGGATCTTAAGTGAACTCAATGGATTACAATGAAATCGAGGTCAGTTTTTCACGTTGCCAAGAGGATGCATATTATGACTTTAGTGAGCCCCTTGACTTGTCCTGCTCCACCCTGTGTTTGACAAGCAGGGTTTGACGCATTATGTAGAATTTGTATGTGCTGCCATGGACATTTGTTACAGAATTAATATAATATATAATATAATGTATAATTTTGGTTCATGACCAGATATAAGCAAAATGTCCTAAAATGACATCCAGCATCAGCTCCACTTCTTCACACACTAGCCATGGCTGTTGGATGAAATAAACACTAAACCTGTTTAACAACCACATGTCAGCATTGTCATTGGGAGCATGGCAATTGAAAAAAAATTATAATTTCTGTAAGATGCATATAAATTCCATACAAATATTACACACGGCAGCTTTAAACTCTGAGTCCCAGCTAAGAAAACTGTAACTGGCACTTGAGTGACCATGTGAGTGTTTCGGTCTCTCTGTGGTCACATGTGGAGAAGCCTGCACGTACTCCTATGGGCACAGAGGACAAACACATCCCTGCAAACAGAAGCCAGAACAATCTTCAACCACATCCTTTGTTATTCTGCAGAGCCGGTACACGTTGCGAGTTTGTGTGCACACCAACACGAACACAGCCACTCTGAGATGTAACAACAAAGCTTGAATATGGACATTAAAGCCTGTACACACACACACACACACACACAGACCAACACACACTCTATAAAAACTCACTTGACAAACATTTCATCAGTCTCCCACATCAGGTTTTTTAAATCCTCCATACGGCTGAAGCGATGCCGTGTGGTCCAAAACCAATCTCCTCTTTTATTTCCATCATGTTTCCCGCATCCCTCCATCAGTGCATGATCATGATCTCTCGTCTGCTTTTTCTCGAGTTGGGTTGGCAGGCAGATTAGGGGCTGTAATCCCTGTGCTGTACATCACATGACATCGTCCTGCTGTCAGGCCCCAGAGGCTCAACCCGACCACTGACTGGGCGGCGATACGGCTGCGATCGTGTCATCGGCTACCGTCAGGAAGTAGTGTCTCACATATGTCGTAAAATGTCAGAAAAATGCCCAATAGAGTCCATGTCAGACTACAGCGGGAAAAGGTCTGAAAATTCACAGTCAACATATGACAAAAAGAACACAAATATCTCAGGATGAAAAAGAGGAAACATAAGCGTAGAGGATGCACAAAAAAATGCCAATTGACAAGAAGGGTCCGCGCTAGTGTCGATATGCTGAAAAGTATTCCAGACATTTTCTTGTAGATGTGAACGTGTCTGACTCATAGGAGTGCTTTCTTCATGTGTAAAATGCAAAGTCTGGCGAATATCCAGAGCCTTTTCTGCACATTTTCTAGAATTTGTGTTTGAAAACTGCTTACATCCACCTACTGTGCAAGAAAATTGCAGTAAACATTGGGAAAGTCAAACGGTGTTTTAGATACTTGAACTCCCAACAATCAAAGCATTCTATAATAAACGCTGTCTCCTTCACACCCCTGTTACCGTTTGACAAGTATCACAGGAAATGCGAACCTCTGGTGCAGCCTGTTGTTTCTATAAGGGCCTGTGGCAGAGCAGCAGAGGAAATGGATCCTCTTTACATATGGGTGACATCTCCTGACATGCCGAGGCGGAATTAAACAAAGGCCTTGGCACAGACGCCCGACTTGTACGGACACTGCTCCTCGACTCGTTGCTCTTTGAGGCACGGAGTCGCTGTGGCATGGAAACTTAGCGAGCTTCAATATTCAATGGATCTTTATGTGAAGCAGACCAAATCCAAATCCCTTCTCTGTGTCCTTTTGCTTTCGGAACCTGTCACCATCGCCCACTCGCTTTTTCTCTTCCCGTTTTCAAATTTTCACTCCTCTTATTACTTTTTTCTGAAACACACATGACTTTTAATAAGTCTACGCAACATCGGATGTATTGTCATAAAATATGTGTACCAAGAATGTGTAACACAGATTACAAACTAAAACCTGAGACTCTGGCTTCCAGTTGACTCAGGTAGCAAGAAGCTAGATGCAAGTATACTACAGACTTTTTTTAAAAGGTCTGTATAGCATTTTTCTATTTTTGATGACCACTCTCGCGCTTAACAGTAGAACTTTGCCATCCACCCATACAAACACTCATTCATATCGTGCATCTATGTGCCATCTATCACATAGGTGCCCATATTTGGCCCAAGGACACTTGGCCATGCAGAATGGGAAAGGCTGGGATCAAACTGCCGAACAGCCCTTTGGTTACTCTGACTTCATTTGTTGAAGGTCATTGCTCTGCTTTGATAGTCCGTACAACCTGCCTCGGGCCAGATGCTGAAGCCAGAAATGCCCCTGACAGTGTGCCAAGAGTGTACGAATGTTGTGTCATATAAAAAATGTATGAGTGGGTGAATGCGAATGTGGGTCAAAAGCAATATGAGTGATCGATAGGACTAGAAAAGTTTTTTAGTTTTTAAATGTTGTCAGGACAATGAGAAGTGAGCGACTGAAGCCTCTACACTGGTAAACACACTTCACAGATGTGTTTCTGTCTTGACTTGCAGCCATTAATCAGGAATGGAGGCCAATAGGCTATTTAACAAAAAATGAAGAGAAATGCAAGTATATTGTTCATAATGAGAATTATAATTGTTAAATGAATGAAACAATGGTTAGAGATTTGATAAGGCTTAACATGACAAACTCATTTGGAACACAAAGACATAAACCTTTAAAAAATAATTCTTATTGGGGAAAATGTTTCATTCGTCTGATCTAATCCTTCCATTAAATTCCTCCCTGCTGAAGCTTCTAAAATCTCTTTACCTCAGGTTTTTCTCCACATACATTAAAAGGGAGTTAGGCTTTGTGCTTTTCCTCTTATACCCTTCACCCCCCACCACTGGAATATGTCCGTTCTGTGCTCTCATCCGTGCCAGATGTTACAGTACAGTCATATCACAGCGGGTCATTTCCTTTCTGCCTGAAGAGACCTGTTTTAGTATATATATGTGTGTGTGTGTGTGCGTGTGTGTGTGTGTGTGTGTGTGGGTGTGTCTGTGTGTGTGTGTGTGTGTAATCTACTGCCACCCATACAAACACAAATAACTGATCAAACATCTGCCACAACAGAAGCAGTTATGTCTGTTGTGGAAACCATCAGCTCTGAGAGAACAAACAAAACATGGCAACTGGAGAGAAATAGCATCAGCAGAGAAAACTTCAGAGCATCAATCAATTCCCTCGCCAACATTTCATTATTTTTTCTTCAATGTGGCCCTAATGCTCCATCAAAATACACAGATGGATTTATGCAGAAATCAATGTTTTATTCTATCAGGCGTTTAATGATTTTGGAGCAGACTGAAGCTTAGAGCTGCAGAGGACAAAATGCTCTCATATGGCTCTGTTGATTCTCTATTTTCTCATGTAGATTTATCTCTCAACACTGGATGGATGGATGGATGATGGGAGGATAGATGATGGATGGATAAATGGATGGAAAACAAACCAGCTGCGGGCTGTACTTGATCAAACATTGATTTCTAACTCCGTTATCTAATGACAACATCAGTCTATAGTTTATTCTCCTATGTGTTTCATTATCATCCATAACCCAACAACAGACACACACTAGGTCATATGTCTAAACATTGTCTTGTGGTGTGTGTTTTTACCTGACAGTTAGCAGATCATTAGTCTATCATCCACTGCGCTGCTACAATTCCATTTTAATCAGAATGCAGGGAGGCTGGAACGTGTCCTACACTGAGAGACACACACAAAAACACACACAAAGGATGTGTGATACTGCACGTGTAGAATTTTATGTGACACCTTGGAATGATTAATGCAAAAAAAAAGAAAGAAAGAAGAGCACACACAGGCTGATTGTACAATCCAGAAACCTTCATGCTTGTGCGTCTTCAAATGAAAAACACATTTCCTAAAACCCTCTTACCTCCTGTCACAGAATACCTCTGAAGCCTTTGACAGCTTGTTTCCTCTAGTCTCACTCCCTGGTGACGCTCTGCTTTCTCGGATTATACTGAGGAGGATGAAGCATTTTTTTCTTTTTTCCCCTATACACGTGAGATATCAAAAGCTCACATCCTCTTCCGTAGAAAGCCAGTGTTCTCCTCACCAGTTACTTCCATAAATGAGACATCTTCTGATATTAATAGCAGCATCGGAAATGTGTCTGACACTGCTGGTAATGCAAGTTTGGGTCAGGTCGAAGCCGCAAATAGTAGATATAAGTATATTAGTTTCAACCAGGTAAAACTGCAGTATCTTTTCAGTAATTTCCAGTAGTGTAGAACTGTGGAAAGTAGCACAAGTAAAACAGTGACATGTGCCGTAAGAAAAACATCAGTATTGAAATGCACTGGAATTGGACAGGTACTCATATCGGCCTATATGCAAAGTCCAGGTATCAGAATTGGTAACTGGAAGGGAAAAAATCGTAGGATGTAATGGTTTAGGGATGTTTAAATAATGAATAAGGGTTACCACCAACGATACATTTTTTGGTCAGTGTGTGGTCCTGAGGTTAAGGGAGTTTGTGGAATCATTAGAAATCATCCTGCGGCACTACACGGGGGTCACTAACTCTTTCCAAAGAAATGAAATGCACATTGATTAGCTCCATGGTCGATCGTCGAGTCCTCATGTGCCCCAACCTGTGTCCGACCTGCCTGACTGTGTAGGAAATACCTCATATTCCAAGACCCCAAGCACCTTACCGACCATTTCCCCCAACTCTACTCTGCCTGCTACAGACATGAGAAGCATGATGGAGGTTACTGGTTGTCCTGGATCCCTGTGTGGCCACGAGTGTGGCCATGGTTTATGAATCCATGCTGTGCAGCAGAATAAAGGATCCCTCTGCGACCATTACCCGTGAATAATGAATCACGCAGCATGTCAGACATGTTTACTTTACGAGGAGCATGTCTCGTAAAAAAACTGTAAACTGCTCTCAGTGATTTAACAAGGCAAGATAATTATTTTACTGAACTGCTTAAATACACAGAGATAAACATAAGCACAGACAATCAGAGGGGGGCAGAGGCCAGGCGCACTCGCTTTGTCTGCTCCTCTGCCCAGTAATCTTTCTCCACTACCCAGCCGGGTAGCTTCCCCCCCCCCTTGGCTTTGCATAGTAAAAAAAAGTCTCACATCTTTGTTAGTCAGAAAGATCTCGAGTGAAAGTGATGATTAAAGGTTTGGCAAAGACTCGTGCTATCAGGTGTTTCCTGCAGTAGATTGACAGATGGCCTGTGTGGGAGCTGCTTTTAAATACCACAAGCAGTAGAAGCACGTAGTCACACCTCGACCTACACACCTCTGACGGAGTTGTCTGCACAGGAAGGCAGGAAGCTGTTTAAAATGATCTCAGCACCTGACATGATCATAGTCAACGCAGAAAATAATAAAAAATTGAACGTTTTCAAAAGTTCTCTGTGAATTAAGGGAAATGGCGTACACCTCACATACAACAACAAAAGTTCACCATGACCATTGACCCTTTGAAAGGTGAAATCGAATTATTTAATCTTTGAAAACCGCTAAATATTTCTAGGAAATTCCCTCAAGGCAGACTTGACAAAAACATGTTTTTGAGGGCACTGTGGCCGTGAACTTTAATCTTTGAGAACTCAACTCTGATCAGTTTGTACGTGAGTATATTCAGAAATTAAAGAAAGTCCCCCACCAAAATCGTATCAGTCGAGTCGAACTGAATGTTTGTACCAAATTTGAAGAAATTCCCTCGAGGTGTTCTAAGAATATTGTGTTCATGAGAAAGGGATGGACGGATGGACGGACATCCAGAATACATAATAATACCGAACATAACCACAGGCTATAAAACCTTATAAAACTTCACAATGCCTCCTGTCTAGAGTTGACCTGGTGTGTTTGAAGGCACAAAGGAGAAGAGAACACATGCAAAAGAAATGAAAAACACCAGAAATAGAACTGTATGTCATTCTAGGAGAAGATGAAAGCAGCGAAGGGAGCAAAAACAAAAAGGAAGACATGCAAGTAAAAAAACTTAACACAGGAAACCACTGCAGCAAAGCAGAGAATACACAGCATGAGACTGTGCCGAGGGAGAAGAGAGATGGACGAGAGAGAGACAAACTTTCTCTCTCAATCCAAAACATTTGTCTACCTCGCACATGCGTGTCTAAACAACATGTGACAGACATTTGCATAGTTTCAGTGCGTGGGCTTGCGGCACGGTTCAAAGATGCAGGATTGTGCGTGCACGAGTGCGAACACACATGCATGTTTCTGCCTGCTAATTCATACCTCAGTTAATCCGTGGGCATGTCAATCTGTGCCAAGCATCTGCACCAGTTTACCTGTTTCTGCCTCTGAGACATAGTGTTTAAGTTCAGTTCAGTTTTGGTGAAGCTGCAGAAAACAGTAAATGAATCCTGCACCACACTAACCACAGATCTTATCTGAAACAGTTTTACACCCACTTTTGAAGACACAATACCACAAAATGCTGTTATTTCCCCTCCAGTGCAGAATGTTAAACAGAAGCCTTGAGCTTCTGAGCAGCAAGCTTATGGTTGGTAAAGTCAATTTGTCATTTGGCCAATTACAATCGTCCGATCTGAGCATTTCCCAGACCGATAGGTATCTGCGATTTTTATGTCTGCTGAATTGAACACTTTTATTTTGAAGAATAAACTATGCAGAAAATTTGTTTTATTATCTATATCATTTAGTTTTTTTTAATTGTTATTTATAATATGGTTTATGGTTAAACCGTTAAAATATCAAGCCTCAATTAAGTTTCAATGTAGGCCGATATATCAGTATTATATATAAGAGGTATTTTTATTGAAAACAACACTTTGAGAGAGGTGAGTGTAAATCAGAACATCACATTCAAAACACTGAGCCATTTACCCTTTAATTTAATTTGATCCATTGTTTAATTGATAATACTAGCAGCTAGGATTCGTCAAAAAACGATTGGCTAAAGGCTAACCCCCCGACCTCACAGTGGTTCCTGGAGCCACTGAATTTACTCCAGAAGTTGATGAGGTCTTTGTTGGCCCTATAACAACTATTCCACTAAGTTTCCAATAAATCATTCAATAGTTTTTGAAAAATCCAGGTAACAAATGAAAATGAATGAAATGAAATCAATGAAAACACAACCTCCTTGAAGGTAATGACGTGATCAGATCAGAATCTACAAATCTAGTTTGATTAATGGATAAACAGCAACACAGTGGCAGCTGCAGTGAAAGCAGCAGAAAAGGTTTGATGGAAAAACTCTCAGAACAAAAAAAGGCAGCATTGTCATTCATCCATTCAACAACTCACAGAGCAGAAGACTGCCAAAACCGCCACTGGGGGAGAGAGCATAATGGTTTCTCAGCTCCTGTGCCAGGTATCAGTTCTGAGCAGAGAGGACATGTGAAGACAACAAACGCGAGAGACTGCAGGAGGAAGGGACAGAAGATGAGGTGATGAAAGACAAGAAGAGAGGAAAGGGAGGAAGACAAAGCAGAAAGAAGCAGACTAATGAATAGAGAAGGAGCTGGACTGAGGGTGTCTGTTCTACACCGCTTCACAGCCAATGAACAGATCCTGAATGGAAAGTGAAAGTGGAAGACAAAAAACACAGAATAAAGCTGATTTATCTCACCTCATGTACACTCGAAGCATATTATCTTCAATAATTCTTTAAATATGTATGATATGGATTGCTTGAATATGTCCAAATGTAAAATGGACGTCAACATTTGACATGAACTAACACCAAACAAGAAACAGACACGGAGACGCAGACAGTCAAAGGTTGACGGGCAGGACGGGACACAAAGAGCTCAGCTGGGTCGCACATGGAGCAGTTTTGTGTTTGCCGTGTGGGGACAGGAAGGTCCCCGTCACAATAAGTGTCTAGTCAAGTATGGCCTCGCCTGGAGACATGAAAGGGCCTCCTCAGCGGCCATTCATCCCTCCTTCCTGCCGTCCCTCTATGCAGCCAGCAGAGCCCCATGCTGCGAGCTCCAATACAACAGCTTCCTCTGTTGGCTGGCCTTCTATGAAAAGTTAATCGTAATTGCCCACAGATGCCACATTAGAGTACGATCGAGGGGGAGAGAGAGATTTGGCTCTGAAAAGAATACTTAAAGAGGGAAGGGAAAAAAATGGAAGTCATATCATCGGGGTTTCACTGAAACACAGAGACGTTATTCAGGATCATCATGGAGAAGTCTGGGGTCCCTCAGGAGACCTCTGACGGCCCTGTCATCAAACACACACCGAGGAAGAGCTTGGAGAAGTGCCACATAATAAGCAGATACAAATTCCTTCATGACAAGACTTTAGCTATTCATCCAGAGATGTTACAGTTCAAAATACAGATCAACTATTTCTTATCAAGAAATCTGAGAGAAAATGACAAAAACCTGGGAGTGGACCAGACTGACATTACTTTAAATTTTCATTTGTGAAACACCATCTCCTCCATGTAAGTGGATGGGACATGGACCAAACTAAAAAGTCATAGTACACATGAAATAAGATTCTCTCAATTTTGGTTTCTATTTTAATTAGGGTTAGCTGGCTCTAAATAACGTCATCGGTGCAAGATGGCAGTGTTCAGATATTTTGGTTTCATTTCTGGATGGTGGGCGGAAGTAGAAACTCTGCGTCCAACTTTATTTACAGTCTGTGGTTCACACAACTAAAAGGTAAAGATAGTTATTGATTGGTCTATTGAAAAACTATTTTGATAATCAATAATTAGATTTCCAAGGAAAATGCTAAATAGTTGCCGGTTGTGTCTTCATATGTCTGTATTTGACTCAGTTTTAGTCGCCTATGATACACTAAACATTTTGGGGTTGTGAATAAAACAAGGTAACAAAATAGTAGATGCCCTTATTTGGCTAAGAGAAAACTTTTCTGTTATATTTAAGGATAAAACACTCATAATGAAAATTAATTGATTAACACTTAATTTAGATTGGACTGAAATTGCTAAAAGCATTGGACAAATGGTTGAAATGTCCATGGTGTGTAGTATCATATTATATCATTTTGTTTTCATAAAATACCTCCCGCATCAGAAGACACATCCAGAAGCAGCTTTGCTAATGTTAACTCTTCATTTATTCTTCTTATATGAAACATGTTTATGCAGCTTTAACCAATCAGACTGAAACCTGTGGTTTTTAGTGAAAACCTTCATAAGAGGGATGTTACAAAGTCACTGCACATCTGCCCATAATGCATCACTGCATCCCCTCATGTAAATGATCCACTCGTGACCGCTCAGTGACCTCTGTGTAGCACTGTCCACTCAGTGATCATACAGTTGCATTTCAACCTGCCACAATCTGTCTGATGTTCAGTACTTCTTTGGTTCATGGACTCACAATCCCTGCAGCTGCCCCACTTCTGTCTCCGTGCTGGTAGAGGGGAATTAAACCGGCAACTCTGTAATGATTGGACGACTTCAAAGAAAAAGGAAGGATTCAATAATACTGGGAGGAGCAAAAGAGGATGAGACAACATTTATGTCCCTGAAATGTAGTGATTGGTTTTCCTTCTGTAAAGTGAAAACAAGACACGTGTTTGAAATTGTGTTTTGTGATTAATGTGCTCTGGCAGCACAGGTGCATCTGCCATCGCTGATACGGCTGCTGTGGTTTCGATCCAGCAATGATGACGACGAACAAAAAGCACGACACACACAAACTGAAAGAGACATGACGGAGAGGCGGAGAGGATTAGAGAAATCCTTTTTCCAGATCGCTGGGGATCAGGTCAAATCTTTCATCAAATCATTTTGTCTTTTACTGAGGGTGAAGCAAACCGCACGATACGATTACGCCTGCCAACACCTGCTCAGACTGAAAGGGAATGGGGAATCGAGGCAGAGCACGGTCATGACTCTGCTCACCTTTCATGAAATTGTTGACAGCCGATAGACACAATTTGTTGATTTATCTGAACCCAAAAGCTCTGACTAACTAGAATGAGTCTCGGTGTGGGGCAAACCTACACCAAGGCCCAAAAGTCCCCTTCAGTAATTCATCAATGTCTATTAATCACATCAGCTTGTCTAAAAAACGCCTGTGAAAGAAAGAGATAATACAATACTGAATCATTTCCTTTGATTTGATCGGTTTCAACATTTACAGAGTTCTTTCTTGGCCCATGTCCCATCCTTCCCCCAGGTTTCATGGGAATCTGTTCAGCAGCTTTTATGTAATCCTGCTAAAAAACAAATAAACAAATGAAACAAATGTCTGCAGCCATCTCTTCCTTTGTGGTGATGTCACGGTCAAACTACACACTGCAGATCTACTGGTAACATTTTGTGCAACAAGTAACCACAGAGGCCTCACGTAGGCACACGTAAATCTTTTTTTTCCCCGCTATGATTAATCATTTTGTACAGTTTGAACAGGAAATACACCAACGTGTGCACACTGAGTCGCATCCTGCACCATGGGGATGTACTCCACATACTATAGCCTGTGATGAGGCGTCACTAGTGGATATTGCTTTGCTTTAAGGGGCAACATGCCAAACAGAAGGAAAACAATGTAAAAATGTACAGGTTTCAGAACACCGAGTATTTTTGATATTTTGGTAAATTTAAGATTATGAGTTCTTCACCACTGATTGATTTAAGAAATCAAACAAGCTCGAGACAAATCCCTTGAGTTGTTGAGGGGACTTTTCACACGGGTCTCTGACATCATGTGAGACAACAGTGACTGATACCAAGGAAATGAAAGATAGAAAGTCATCTGATCAACCTCCGTTATTCTAAAACAGAAAACTCACATAACAACATAATCAAAAAAGCCCCAGTGCCTCGATACTGCTGTCAAATGGACATGCTTGATGAATTATGAACATAAAAAATTGTGAATTATGTATACACAAACAGAAGCAAAGGAGAATCTTATCTAAGCAGCAATTTAAAAGTAATGCAGTTTCCAGACTGGTGAATCTTAGATGACAGATCAAGATCAACTTGTGCAGTGACACAAAACAGCAGAAAGATAAACAGAGCGACTTGTAGGCACTGGAGATGAAACGCTCACAGGCCTCAGCTGCCATGAAAAATGCATTGTGAAAAGGCTGGAGGGCTCCAATAAGAAACAAACCAGTTCTCCACCCTGGTGCAACCAGCGGAGGTCTGCGCATAAACATGAAGGTGCGTTTCTCCTCTGGGAGCAGCAGCTCGGATACTAAACCCGCTATTGACGCTGCTAGTGCTCTATCTGACCTGTTCAAACCTGCTGTCCAAACATGGTAACTGAGAGACAAAACACACTCAGGTGTGTGTGTGTGTGTGTGTGTGTTCTTTTACTTTCAGTTTTAATTTAGGCTACATTCATACTAATATGTTCGGTGAAAAGTAAGAGCAGGGATTTTTTTTCTTGGACCAAAGACAGGTTGGATATGTTTACCAGGTTTTGCCTTCGCCGCTAATAGTGGAGTCAAAACTGATCAGAACCAACCAGGAATAGATTTTTTTGCACATCCAGACAACAACTCATTTATACATTTTCAACAATAAATAATCCATGACTGTGAATGGGAAGCCAGGGATTTCCAACATTCTCTGAGAATGTTTTTATCTTTACGAAGTATTCCAGTGGGATGTTTAAAATATTAATGTGCAAGTTAACCTTCATTTTCCTTCCAAAGCAAAACATTCACCCGGCTGCTATTAGTTTCAATAATTTCGGTTGATTAAAGCAATGGAAAACAATCTACAATCGTTGCTAATGAACGTTTAAATAAAGGGCTGAGTCTTGGAGGTCCTTGCAGCTTCTCAGAGGCATATCAGTGTGTATGTGTGTGTGTGTGTGTGTGTGTGTGTTGTGCGCTCCTGCCATCTGGCCCAGAAGTCTACTTCCTACCCTCCTTCCAAACAGGAAGCCAAAACAAATCCTTGATGGCATGGGTCAGTGCTTTAATTGTCTCCTTAGGATTTCTTTGCAGAAAGCAACCGAAATGTCTCCCACATCACAACAGCACCAGAACCTGCAGCACTAAGAGATCCATTCATCCTACAGTACCAACCTGCCCAGCTGCCGATGTGTGACTGCAGGCGTGTGTGTGGGTGTGTGCTTCATGTATTGTGTGTTCATGCACGTTTGATGTGATTACTGCAGCAAACCTACAAAGGAGATTCTAAGGATTACAAAAAAGTGAAAGCCTTTTGTTCTTCTCCGTCACACACACACACACACACACAAACACACACACACACAAACACACACACACACATACACACACACAAAGTTGGGTCTCCATGTCTTCTGAAGACTAACATCGCTTTCCTGGAGACTTGCTTTAAACTTAACCATAGTTACTATTTGCCTTACCCTAACCCCAACCCTAGCACAAATACATACACACACACACAGACAGACACACACACACATACACAGACACACGCACACACCTGTCCCTGACTCCTCTCATGACAACCTGAGAGGCTTTACACAGACATGACATTTTACTTTGAAAGTCAATCCAGATGTTGGGAGGCCTGGCACATCCCAGAGAGCGTGTGTGTGTGTGTGTGTGTGTTTGTGTGCGTGTGCGTGTGTGTGTGTGTGTGTGTGTGTGTGTGTGTGTGTAGTGTGTGTGATGTGTGTGGGATGCTGACAGCCTCCCGCCCTTCCAACAGCACCGAGATGTACGGAGAATGACAGCCGGTGTGAGAGGCGACACATCCCGGTCATGACCCACGCTCTCCCTCCGCTTACCTTCGGCGCTGAGTCCGGTTCCCTTCGGCCCAGCTCGGCACGAAACGGCTCCTCCGCTTTGGCCGGTGTCACTTCATAAGTTATCCGCCGTCCCACTTCACGGGCGCACGAGTACTTTCGCGGTGAAGCGCGCGCTCCAGCTGTTACAGAGGGCGGTGTTCACGTGCCATACAGATGTGGAATGCCCGGTTAGTTTCTGTAGTCACACAGCGGCTCCTCCGTGTGTCCTCCCGCCGGCTCACGGTGCTTCTGCTGCCGCCTGCCTCTGCTGCTGCTGCCGCTGTCATCCTCCGAGCGAGCCACCGACTCCAACCGGCCTCGCGCTGACGCCTAGCGGTGGTACCGAGCAATGACAGGCTGCCACAGGCTGTTAAATGAGTAAAGTATTTCATTTGGATAACATATGATATCAAGGGTTAACTTATCTCATGTTTTCCAGGTTTAATAGGCCTAACAAGCTTGAAAGATGTCTTAATAATCCTCTAATATTTATTTATCTATAACATATCATTATGAGCCAGTTTGCCACAGGGCTAACACTCAGGTAGTGTACACATAAGAGTTATTAAAGTTAAATTTAATAACAATATACACATGTTTGATGTGTAAGCAGAAGTTCCATTGTTTCTGATAGGACAAGGGCAGGTGAGTTTTTTTTATATTTCTCTCTTATTGACTTATCCGGCAGGCAGATTGTTGTCAATATTTAATTTAGTATCATGCTGCAAATGCCTTGTGTGTTTGCTGTGAAGGCCTCATACAAGGAGGAGGAAGACATCCTCCTCTCATATATTAGAGACATTTAATCTCTTTGAAAATGCTTCCTCCATCCACTTCATCTTTTAAATGTTCTGTGTGTGGAATTTAGTGACATCTAGTGGTGGAGTAACATGTTGCAGCTGAATTCCCCTCACCTCACCCTCCCCTTTTGAAAACTCTAAAGAGAACCTGTGGTAGCCTTCCGTTGTCAAAAAAACTCAAAAGGTGTTTAGTTTGTCCTGTTTGGGATACTGTAAAAAACCTAGCAGCCTCCGAGGAGAGGACCCGCTCCCTGTATAAAGTATTTAAATGTAAAGTGCCAATTCTAGGGTAAAGAAATCTATTAATCGTACAATTCAGATGAAACAAACTACCTCCTCTCTATCTTCTCACTGCCCTCACCTTTGATGGCTTCATCTGACCACCATCTCTTTCATCAACCCTAAACCGCTAACCACAGCATTCAGTCCATGCACCAACGTGGAGTCTGGTGTGAAAAGATGCAGCACACAGGATACAGCTCAGAATGACAGATCATATTCAGGCCCTGGCCAGGTGTCTCTGGGTGTAGTCATTAACATTTTTTGGGTGTGTTGGTGAATAGCTGGAAAATATAAAGGATACAGTTCGTGCCTCAAAGGGATAGAAACTACAGACAGTGATTGAGGCTGTAGGTCAAAGTAATTTGAAAGTTCTAGCATAAGATGCAAAACTACGCAAAGTCAAGAGTCGCCAATTTAAAATTATAAAATTTAATAATATATACCCATTTAGATAATGATTTTAAGGCATGAACCTCGAATGAATCCCCTGGCAGTCTGCAGGGCCCCATTTGAGAACCACCACTTTACATAGTAAGGTTAAGACGTCACTATATTAATAACAGACATCTGCCTCAACGGGTTGGGAGACAGACATGTGTGTTGAAAGTAAAGTTGATATGTATTTGTGTATTTGTGAAGTAGCAAAATTGTAAATAAGCACATGTGTGTTTTCTGAGTATCTGAGTCCACATTTGCTCACTCTGCAGGTTTAGTTCCAGGATGCTTTGTTACATGCAGCACTGTGTCACTTGAGCCGGCCTCCTCCTGCGGCTGGACACCAGGACAGGAAGCAGCGCTGGCGAGGTTTCTGATAAATGGGCCCACGTCGGGGGGGAAAGGGGCTTGATTATACATGTGAGATAGCAGCAAAGACTGGAGGTGAGAGGCTCTGCTAACACACTATTTTTATGATCTATTTTCAGATGCAAATATTTCCGGAGGTGTATTTTTGTTAATGACTATATTTAAATGTTATGTGTTTGGTGTGAGTGAATAGTTCAGTGAACCTATTTGACAGTAACATGCAGAGTGATGCTGATGCTGTGACGCACGTATCATCCAATAATCACTCAAACAAATCTCTATTAAATCCATAGTGTGTATTTATTTGTAAAAGTTGAGAAAGAGCTTTATGTGTTTTTCTTCATGAAATTCCAAACAGAAATGAACTGATCACATCAGTGTGTTGAATATGGACATGAATGAATTTAGTCAAGTCCGATAGATTGGTAGAGGAACCAAGTTTCTACTCTTTCACTCTCTATGAGAAGTCAAATCACTTCCACCTGCTGGACAACGTTACTCTCTATTTACATTCATATTAGATCAAGATCTACAGGTGCACGTTTTGAATCCACAGATCAACAAGTTCCTGCAAATAGATTTTGTTACACAATAATAAACATGTGTATCATATACATAATTTCAAAATAAAACCTGTCACAGAAAGAAAAAGGAACTTAAGAGAATAATAAAGTACAAAATAATTAAGTTTAAGTGATGCCATAGAGCCGCTGAGTGTTTGCTATGCAGTAGATATGACCGCATTGAACTAAAAGCATGACTGATCATTTTTGTGAAACACACCTCATGAGGTCCCCTTCTTGTGCTTAGTCATCATCCATCATTTCCCTCATTTGGCAATTCTTCAGATCTAAATATAAACTGATCAAAACTCAATCAAAGCCACTTTTTAAATATGAAACACTTGTGTGGGATCCAAAAGAGGAGTCACATGATTTGTAATGATTCTAAATTGATGAAGTGAGAATGACCGTGACTCTGCATGCTGGACCTGTGCCCACTGTGGCGTGTCCAGCAGCTTATGGAGCAACAGATAGGAGAGGGTGAAGGAGTTTATCTGCAATAACCTGCAGCAAACTGGAAAATATCATATGGAGAGAAAAGCCTGACTCATGCTTTCATGTATGTCCTAGGTGGTCAATGAGCAGTACGAGAAATTGACCCCAAATAGAAAAAAGAGAAAGAAAATCTTCTTCCTCCAGTAACGCAGAAAAGAAAGAAGAACTCCTCATTATGTCAAAGAATTTAACTAAGTGCCTTATTGTCTGAGATTAGAAAGAAATACTTTTTTTAAACTTTTAAGTGGATCTATGTTGTGGCTGAGAAAAATACTGAACATGTTAAACTCTAATTATCAAAAACAATGGTGGCAGCTAAACTGACCATCAAAGGAAACCCCTCATGATACTAAGAGAGCAGCACATGACACATGTAGAGCAGCAGATAGCGTCGTGGTCTGCAGCCCCCACCCTGCTACACGGCCCTGGCTGCTGTCCGATAACACACAGGAGAAAAAAAACAGCCTGGGACCTGCTCCACTTAGTTTTCTCCACACAGGGGATTATTATTTCTCACCGATCCTGTCTGCCTGCGTTTTTGTCAATGTGGCGACAAAATGGTTGATGGTTCCCTTTTTACGCACACCTATTTTTGAATCTACCTGTGACCAATCAGCTCCCTGGATACTCCGCCACAGGCCGTTGTTGATCAATAAAACAGGCTGCGATGCTCTCAACGAAGGAGAAGGAGCTGATTGCACAAATATGGGAACGGCTGACTCCTGTGGCAGAAGACATTGGCTCAGACGCGCTTCTTAGGTAGGTCCGTTTAGACATTTCATAAAATACGAACCAGCTTTCGTTGGAATGAATGATTCAGTTTCTCCGAAGAGTGTGTGTAGCATTTAAATCTAATGAGATATTGGAATTATAAATGGTTAAAGTCAAACATGAGTAACTTACCTCTGCTATAGAGGCCCAATGTGTAAATGCGCAACAGGATCTTGGCCCCTTTACTGACTCATTTGGTTAATGTTTGGTTCAATAGACTAAAATTCATCACCCGACATTTATTATTTCGACACTTGTGAGTGAAGATGTCGATAACAAGTTATTAATAATTTATAACTTCAAAGTAAACTACAAATAATTGAAATATGATTAAGTAGTATTAGATAAACCCATATGGGATTTTTGAAAGCATCAATTAAAAGTAACTATATAATAATCATAATATATAATATAATGCATGATATATGATAATTATTGAAAATGCATTAATTCGATTTTGTTATGTCAAGATGATGATGATGATGATGATGATGATGATGATGATGATGATGATGATGATGATGATGATGATGATGATGATGATGATGATGATGATGATGATGTGGTTGGGGTCAGTCTCCATCTGTCACTTCTACTCAGATGTTTGTGGTATTCCACTCATTAAACTGTGCAACAAACCCAGAGCTCCAAATGAATCCCAGTGTTCCTTTTCCTCCACAGGATGTTCGCCTCTTACCCCGGCACCAAGACGTACTTCTCCCACCTGGACATCAGCGCCCGCTCCGCTCACCTGCTCTCCCACGGGAAGAAGATCGTCCTGGCCATCGCAGAGGGAGCCAGAGACATCAGCCAGCTGACGGTCACTCTGGCTCCTCTGCAAACGCTGCACGCCTACCAGCTCCGGATAGACCCGACCAACTTCAAGGTGCAGGTCCCGGGACAAAAGCAGTCCATATATAGCAGTCCATATATCACCCATAGATCACTGATTGAGTAATGGTTACTTATTGAATGTTCCTATGTTGTTTTCAAAGGGCTCTAATGGCTTTTCTCTTAAGTGAACTCTGTCATTATCAGTCAATGTCAGACCAAACCCATTGACCTCACAAGAACAAGTGCATAGAGCTTCAAAAACAGCCTGTTACTAGAAGTCCTCATCATATGTAATGTTTTCTATACAGTATATCCAAGTCTTTTAAGTATTTGCAAATATAAAATGCAGATGAATACATAACTACCCCATTTCAACGTAACATAAAAACAATTATCATATGTCTACTGTACCTTTTACAAAGTAGGTAGGATGAATATTACGATATGTTCTAAAGCAGAAGACCAGCACACTGGCCTTTATGGTGAAATATATAATTATGTTAGTTCCGATAGGAAAAAATGTAGAAAAACCAATACTAAGTGTCTAAATATGACGGTTGGATTAGAAATCTAATGGCAGACATAAAAGAGATGTGAGAGAGCTACAGGAAGTGTTCTGTTTTGCCTGAGTAAAATGACTCCGACTAATAAAGACACAAACTGAGAGCAGCACCATGGTTAACTCAAAGATTCATACATTTTAAATACGAGTCCTCTCTGAAGTTAAGCTCTTTTGAAAAATGAAACAATTGCTGCCTAGTTTTCAGATGATCCATTTCACATTCCAGTTTATTTATCCACGTCTCCTTTCAAAAGTTAATCAGGTAGGTTTTCATGATGTTTCCTCACGATGCAAATTAAAGTATAACTGTCGCACTTGGTTTTCCCTTCACCTCTGCACCCCTCCACATCTCCTACAGCTCTTCTCACACTGTATGCTCGTCACCCTGGCCTGTCACATGGGCGACGACTTCACGCCAGTCGCACACGCGGCGATTGACAAGTACCTGTCAGCGTTCGCGGCCGTGCTCGCCGAGAAATACAGATGAGACCCAGCCACGTGTTTCGAAGATGCAAATGAGACATTTATGTAAGTGTAGTTGTTGTAATGTAATGTTTTTGTTATAATAAAAATGTGCATTTTACATGCAACATTTTATGTTGTATTAAAATAGAAACTCTTAATTATGTGTTGAAATGATTTCCTCATTCAGGCACAGATGTAAGATTAAGACTGTCATTTTGTGCAGTTTGTGGCAGAGTCTCAGGTGCTCCATTCTTATTTAAGTGTGTTTGTACATGTAAAAACATGTGTTCAGTGTGTGACGGACATACAGTCGTGTTCAGTGTTACGTGTGGTGGAAAAATGAATACAACCCTCATGATTCCTTACTTTACTAATCTATGGATGAACCATATACTCAAGCATATTCTCGGATCCTAGTGGTTGGATCCATTCTAATACCCCTTTCCTTTCACTTCAAAGAGACTCTGACGGACGACAAGGTGATTATATAAATCTCTTACTCCAAAGCCCCAAATCATGTTTTCTTCTTCCGTATCAGAAACAAATGAAGAGCTCACAGTTGAATGTCACAGTGGCGAACAGGGAGCTGCTGAAGCAGCATCTACGGACTATCTTTGCTTTTGAAATATAAATAATATGAATTCTTCAGAATGTAATCCTATACAATATTTGCAAATACCATACTTTAGAAATGTTTTAGCTACTGAGCTACTGTGGTGAAGTGTTTTTATAATCTCCTTGGTCAAAGGTCAAGAATGACATTTCAACCTTAAGCCTTTATTTGCCCTTAAAGTGTAAAAAATTAATATTTAACAAAATTCCATTAGCTTCAAACAGCTTTTATGACTTAAAACACTTGTTGTCACATTCACACCATTGAAAACAGTCTATCTTATCTATTTTTACTGACCATATACTGCTTCACACTCTGTAATGCACAGATAAGTCTTCCCACAGCCAATAAATGCGACAAGGAGCTAATATCTAATCAACTCATTGGTCTTATTGATAAACTCGTCTCATGCTGTACACATCATATATAGCCTACAATTAACACCTTTTATTGATTGCACAAGTTGTAGTGTTGTTAGCTTGTAACTGGGTCGCTCTCTTCCTGCGACACAACAGAAAATAAAAAAATGATTTCCTCTGAAATTCACATCTGCAACACATTTACCCAATTTATACCAAGCAAGAAAGGTTTGAGTAATTATTAACGGTATATATTGTTATCCGGATAGGAAATAACCTGTATTACGAAAGGAGATTTAGGTTTTATGTATCGAATATGACGCCTCTAGACTTCTGTGTTCTCTCTTTATCTCGGTCAAAGTTGTTTACTGCTGTGTTGTGTAATGGAAATACTCAGGATTGTTGCATTAGTGAAGTCTTACTGTATTGTACAAAGTCAAATGCCTATTTTAATGCCACACATAAAAAAGTGTTGACTTTCTGGTATCCTATATTATGAAGATCAGGAACCATGGACATAAAATCAAATACAAAATCATTAGGGCTGTTAATAGATTAAAACAAATTAACAAATTATCTCACATTTTAAAATTCATTCATCTAGATTAATCGCGATTGTAAGTTAGTTTTTCTTCTGAAGACTAAATCGTATAAATTTACGAGTAATAACTTCAGACGGCGTGTATTTTAGAAACACTGTTTTTTAATTGTGTTTGTTTTAAACACAAAACACAAAGAGAGTGTGGGAGACATTGAGTATGAATAAAGGCACTATCGAAAAGAAAGGGAGAGCAGAGACAGAGTTGGAATGAGAGAAGACAGGGAGAGGAGTAGCTTAGGCCACACGCAGAAAATACTAGCAGAGGAAGGGAGTAAGTAGGCCGAACATGCACGCACGCGCACAAACGCACACGTGCAGGTAGCGAGCAGGCCCGCAGAGAAGCAGCAGCAGCTCAGCTCGTCTGTGTGCTGCTGCAGAGTGTGGACTAATGTCACCATGATGATGATGAAGAGGAGGAGGAGGAGGAGGAGGAGCAGGCAGTTCACTCACCAGGGGGTCACACTCTGATCTAATATGAGACAAACAGCTGATGGGAGCTGTCAGAGGGATGAAGGCGGATGTGGAGCCTCTCAGGAGGAACATGGACTTCCTGTTTCAGCCCAGTTGTAACGTGTTTATCTCAGATGTCATCAGTCACGTGATCCTCAGTCACACATTGTTCACTACTTGTTACTGAACTCCAAATCCAAATCAGTTATTATATATTTAAATATGAAGGTGATCATACAAGACAAATTGCATCAATTATGAAAACCTAACACAACCCAGAGTGGCTCTTTTCAGTTGAGCTGATTTCATCTACTTTACATTATAACCATGATAATATATTACATTTCATCTGTTGATCATTTATATTCAGAATTATACCTGCTGATTACCCAACTTCTGTAGCTGGGGAATTAAAGTAAGCAGTTGCACTGTAGTGAATATTTTCCAATGAAGTGGTGTATGTATGAAGCAATGCAAAAAAATGCAAATCCTTAAATCCCTCAAAGTATCACTGAAGTAGTGAATTAACCTTCATTGGCACTGATGCTTTGAACCCTTTATAGCATGTGTATGATGAACCTCTGCTATTTTAGTCCATTTATAACTCAAAATCTTTTTTTTTAAGTAGCGCAACTTTATTATTTCCCCAGTGTAAAATACGCTGACTTGGAATCAAAATTTAAAAAGTCCGGGTATAATAATTTTATCTTAAATATTAAGATAATTGTCCAAATTATTTTAATTCTAACCCCTGAACATCCTGTTAGATCATCAGATCTCAAACTACACTTTGTATTGTAATTGTTGATTATGTTTTATTCTACCCAATAACTTAGCAGGGAAATGTAAGTAAGCAGCAGGAGCGGAGTGAAATAATAAAGGAAATAATTCCCAGTGAAGAGAAGTTTAAAAAAAGGTAAATTCTCAAGTAAGCGTCCTTAAAATATATATTTTTAATGATTATTAAACTTATTATCCTCAAAGCTAAAAAGGCTGAGATTCTGCTTAATAATAGTGTTACTTCTGGAAAAAAAACTTTAATTTTATCTGTGCCACACATCCACCATTTAAAAATAATATGCCTACAAAAGTTGCTACTACTATATTCACAGTAAAATCCAGTCACTTCCAAGTCTTCTGGCTGCAACTGTCTGGAGACGCCTCCAGCCGAACGTGACTCTGTCCAACTCCCTGCTGGATTAAAGCCCAGCGCTGCTGTCATGTCTGTCCGCAGGTCGTCTGACCTCTGTATCTTTTTACACTTAAACAGAACAGTAGCACTGCTGGACCCCGTAGTCACAAATAAATGCTGTAAACTTTATTTTTTTTCCTAATCGGCTAGAACAGTAGTCCATAAAACAATCTTTAGACGTAGTTAAAGCTGTGTGCCATCTCCTTTTGTTTCTAAGAAAAGACTCAAACCTAAATATGAAAAATAAATACACATATACAAAAAGCTGTACTGCAGTGCTGATGATAAGAAAGAGTCATGTCCTGTCTGATTCCCAATCAAAATGTTATTTTCATGAACTAAACAGTATTGCACTTGAAGATAAGGATCCATGGAGAGTTTGTTCTTCACATTGCACAATCGTATTTATTGCAGCTCATACAGATTGTAACTAACCCTACATGTGTTGTTGTTTATATATATATATATATATTGAAGCGTATTTCTGTTATTTTATTGTTTTATTTTATTTTGAAAAGGTTCCGGTGGCGTCGCGTTATTTCTCTGTTGACGGAAACTTCTAGATGTTTAGCGACCCTCCGAGGAAGGACAATTTCTTACGGTGTTTTTAAGTTGTTCTAGTTGTATTAAGGTGTACGGTTCTACAAGGACTCTTTGAATAAACAGAACATCAGTCAAACAAGACCATCTTTCGGAGGATCTGTTAAAGTAAGACATTCACCATCACCTGCCGCACCACACTGCCTGTGGAGAGAGGAGACGGAAAAAAAGACGACACGGAGCGGTGTGACGCAGCAACTCTGGTGATGGTCCAACACTGCTAAAATGGATGATATTATGGAACAAATGCATAAACTACGGACGGAAATAGAGGAAAGTTGTGAAACAAGAGTATGAAGGTTTGTCACACAAGGAATTAAAGGAGGAAATTGACAGAAAAAAAAGAACAGCTAGCTGAGCTTCAAGTTAAAATGGAGGATGCTAATAAGTTACCCCGCCGTTCAGAGCGGCCTAGTGCGCCCACAGAGAAGATGCTCGTCTATCAAAAGGAGGAATTAAGTAAAAAGGAAAAAAGACTGCTTAGCCTCTATGAACAATGGAAAATGCTAATGAGAAAGTCCAAACAAAACTTGAAGTCAAACTTATCAGACGCAGAGTTGGCATCACTGGCAGACAACATTGAAAAAGGAATGAATGACATCATCGAAGTGTACAGTGAAATGAGAGTGCATGCCACACCAGCAAATGAACTGAGACGTAAAATGGACTCATGTGAAGCTGTTACTAATGACATGAGTTTGATGCAGATTTTCAAAGGCAGCGTCTTCATCAGCTACATGCAAATGACTATGCTCACTCTATATATGGTAGCGCTTCACTGTCAGGTGCCAGTCTCCGCTCTGTAACTGCAAGCATTGCAGCAAAGAGAATTGATGCAGCTGCAGAATTAGCTGCAAAGGAAGCTTAATTCAAAGTAATGCAAGTTGAATTAAGGCAAAAAGGAGAAAATAAGAACAATGGAAAAGCAATTGGACATGCAGAGGTATGAATTGGAGCATCTACAGACAGAAAAGGAGATGGAGGCTGCTCGTGCCAGACTGATGATCTACGACAGAGAAATCAGAATGGAAACAGATAATCAGTCCGCCCAGCAAAGCAACAGAGCAAGCATTTCCATTCCCCTCTGATCACCAGCAGAACCCTCGCATTGTTGCACCAGCACCTCAGACTGACGTGTCTCAGTTGGCCCAAGCAATCCAAGAGAGCATCACATTAAACAGACTCCCAATGCCGATGCCCACAGTTTTTAAGAGGAGAACCATCCTCTACATTGAATAGAGGTCTTCATTCATGTCTCTCATCGACCGCAAAGGCATCTCTTCAGCTGATAAGCTTCACTTTTTAAAGAAATTAATATGTCACAGGCTCGGCTCAAAAATGCCTTGAAGGTACCTTTTACCGCAGTGACGATGAAGCATACGGAGATGCATGGAAAAAGCTAGACCAACGCTGTGGTCAGCCATTTCTTGTCCAAAGAGCTTTCAGGGAGAAGCTGTCAAAATGGCCGAAAATAAATTCCAAGGACGCTGAAGGGTTAAGGTCATTCCCAGACTTCTGAAACGCCTGCCTCCAAGCCATGTCACATGTAAAGGGTCTAGAAATATTAAATGACTGTTTAGAAAATCAAAAGTTGAGACAGAAAGTCCCTGATTGGTTAGCAGCCCGTTGGAATCGTAGGGTCACAGTCAAGCTAATGGAAGGGAAAGATTTCCCCCCCTTTTAAGACTTTGCTAACTTTTTGAACATAGAAGCGGAGATAGCATGTAACCCGGTCACTTCTCTACATGCTCTTTACTCATCTAACACATTCCACGCCAAAGGAGGCACAAAGGAAATAAGAGGAAACAAAGCCAATGTCCTCACGATGCAAACCATCACAAGCTAAGAATGAAGAAGATCAGATCACATGCTCCTTCCACAGTGACTGAACAGGAACGTGCTGAAGCAGTTCTGTAGTCGCTGGAGACAGGAATATCATCACAAGGCAGTGTTGGCACACTCAAAGGAGAAATCTCAGTGGGAGAACTTGAATGTAAACGCTCTGGTAAAGTTTGTGTTGGAACGTTCAGTGCAAAAGTTAGTTCTTCTAGCTGAAGCTACTTAAGCTATGATTGCAAAATGCACTGATTTAGTTGATGTGAAATTGTTGTTATTGTCATTATACAAAACGCTCATAATTTGGTGGGAGTGTAAATAATCCTACATGTGTTGTTGGATATATATATATATTGAAGTGTATTTGTTATTTTATTGTGAAAATGTGATTTTATTTTGAAACTGTTCCGATGGCGTTGCGGTCTTCCTCTGTTGACGGAAACTTCTAGAAAAAGAGGTTTTATGTTTAACGACCCTCCGAGGAAGGACAATTTCTTACGGTGTTTCTAAGTTGTTCAAAGTTGTATTAAGATGTACGGTGTTACAAGGACAGTTTGAATAACATCAGTCAAAAAAGACCATCTTTCGGAGGATCTGTTACACAGATCTAGTGTCACAGGTGAAGAGAAGGCCTCCGAGACCAAAGGGGACGAAAGTAGAAAGTAAGTAGAAAGAAGACGTATATAGAAAGTAGCACAAGTGATTTTCTATATTTAAGCTTTAAGTTTCCATCAGCAGCTCATCCCATCGATATTTCATGGTCCGTCCTGCACGTCCAATTTTTGAATTGTCCTATTTCTTTACAGCAAATGACAGCAGCCTTCACACCCCCCCAGGGGGGCGCGCCCCCCACTTTGAGAACCACTGAACTAGATTACCAACAACGGTTCCCTGATGATAAAACTCCTCTTTTGATTGGTGGATCAGGAACGAAACAGAATTTAATTTGTTTGTGTCAGTCCATCCCTTGCATTTCGCCACTGTCTTTTTAAAAAAGACAGATGACTTTTTTTTTGTCTGTGACATTGCACCCCCCCCGGAGAGTGTCATGCATAGGGTAGAAATGACACAACAGAGCAGTGGGAGGAGGTTTTACCATGTACAATGATGGTTTTATTGTCGATTTTGAGAGGTGCAATTATTCAACCAAAACAGGTTAACAAAACGTCTGCATCAAATCCAAAAGATAAAGCACAAAAAGCAAAACAAAAATCAGCACAACACCCCGATGCTGGGCCAAGACCAGCTGCTTAGGCAGTGTCTGCTGCAGGTCGAAATCTCACGAAGGAGGAGGAGCCAGAACCTTTAAGGAGTCACGTGAACCTGCGTACCGGTGGCACCAAGTTAGGTCTCATCACCTCCAATCAGCCAAACTGCACACAGAGACCGGAGGGCACAAACAGAGAGTTAGACACATGGCATGGAATGGCACAGGCCAGCAGGCCGTCACACCCCTCCCCCCCAGCTTAAAACGGTGATATGAAATAAATGCGGTTTTCTATCCATGCAGTGAGAATGCGTTCATACCTACCGGCACATTTCCAGCTAATGTCTTTCATCGTTGGCCAGTTTAGATTTTTTAGCACAGGACCCACGGCTGTCCGGCTGGGCCCTGGCTCGCTTCCTTTGGCCAGCTGTTCGGCTCTGTTCCTTCCTACTCAGAGCCTCCACCTGCTGCAGTTGGCTCATGCCCCCCTCCACGGCCTGCTCCTCCACGGTTGTCTCCCTCACTTCCTCCAGCTTTGCCACGTCGAATGCTGCCCCCATAGATACATACAAACAATACAGCAAATTACTGTCTATGAAAAGCAACATTTATACATATTAATATGGGAGCAGGTGACATGAAAATATCAAATAACAGTATGTTTTGTATAAAACAGAATTAAAGTGAGCAGAGGAGTTGTGGACACACCATCTTCGCTGTTGCCGTAGAGCAGGGTCAAGTACTCCATGTTTTGTTGGATCTGATACTTGAGAACACTCTCCCTGATGCCTCGACTGCTGAGCGCCTCCACCAGACTGTGGAGCTGCTGCATGTCTGCCACATGCCACCAACCGTGCAGCATCTCTGCCGAAAAAAGAGAGAAGTATTGTTAATTGCTTAATTTTAGCAGCATAAGAAAGTTGTAAAGCTGAGTGAAAGTCATCACAGCATGTATTCCAGGACTGTCTGGGCAGTGCTTACTGGCAGTGAGCAGTGAGCCATTCTTACCATTAGGGATAGGCTGAGGTGTGGGGTAGTCCTTGGTCTTGGCTGCCTCCACAGCAGGGAACAAGGCACAAGGTGGCTTGTCCCACAGGGCCTCTGGGGTCTCAAGCTTGTTGACAGAGTTGTTAGTTAGTGTCTGAGAGAGCTGATCGTCCTGAAGGGCAGGCTGGGGGCTGGAGGTTATACAGGGGCTGCCTTTGAGCTGGGGGGAACACAGCGGATATGGCCCTGAAGTATCCGTTTCCTCTGCAGGTCCCTGCAGAGTGGTTGCCGGTGGGGGGCTGTGGGATATCCCTGTCTGAGAGGAGGGATATGAGGGATAAGGTGCAGTGGAAGGGATTTCAGCGGAGCTACGCTTCTGGCGTTTGGAAGGACGGCGCTTGGAAGATCGAGCCTTATCGGCCACTTTCGAGAGGATCTCATTCTCTTCAGGCTGCTCCTCATTTATTGTGGTCACCTGAGCCGTTTCCTGTGTCTCCTTCAACTCTTCATAACCTGAGTAACATTTAAAACAATCAGCTCAAAGTGCATAGCAAATATAACAATTCAGATGTATATTTCAGTATGAGTTTTCACCTTTGCTGCTCTCTATGCCCTCAACAAAGACGCCGCCACACTCTGGGAGAAGCCAGTAACGCCTCATGTAGCGGTCCTGTCCAATCATCATGGAGCGCTGTGGGTGAGAGTGTAGCAGCTTCTTTGTGATCTGATCCCGTTGCTAAAGAGACAGAAAACAGAGGTAGAATGGGATTTGTTTAATTCATCAACTAGCTCATCCTGAGAAAAATGAATGTGGGTGAAAATTTACCTTGGAAAATGTCTCGATTTGTTTTTCCAGTTCCTCTACACTGTCGTCCTAGATGAAAAGATCTCATTAGTGTGAGGCCAGTGGACTGACTGACATTAACTATAACAAACGGTGATTGAACTGCTGGCAACAGTAAGAAGAAAAGCATCATGCTGTTACCGACCTCCTCCTCACATAGCTCTGCCCAAGAATCTTCTTCCTCTTTGTCATATGCAAAGTTGAGGCTGTCATCTCCGTCCACACTGCTGTCTCTCTGCTCAGTCCTCTTGGTGTGGATGCTCCTCAATCTTTGAACGCAGAAATTTACAGAGAAAAAAATATGTTTATTAATTTATTCACAAAAATATTTAACAAAAACTTTGCACAGAACCTTCTGGTAACAACTTGGAAGAAACATGTTCTCACTTGCTGAGCCTATCCTCTACAGCCGACTTATCCTTCCACAGGTTGTCCATGTGACACTTGTTCTTGTCGATCTCACTGCAAAGTAACATTGAAAAAAAGTCCATAGTCCATCATTTTGTTATATTGTGAATATAAGCTCAAATAAATGAGAAGTGAGATATGTGAGGATTAGAAGGAAATGGATCCCTCACCTGATCACAGCTGTACTGCAGCAGAGCGCATGGACCAGGAAGGAGAACATGCAAACCTTCTGAGACGGACTGTGGGACTGAAAAGCTTTCGTCCTTAGACTGAGGCCCAGAGCATCTGCCTCTGTCTGAACAGAGTGAGCCTCCATGTAGATCTGCAGGATCTCAGACACATTGTCTCTGTTGATCGCCACGTTAGACAAGTGTTCCCCTCGCCAGGTTTTGCTCTAAAAGAAAAAATATTGATAAGTTCAGTCAGTGTGTTTAACAAATGTTTGTTCACATAAGTGTTTTTGTATACCACACTATGTCAGCTCAGCTGTTATGCTGTTGCCAACATGTACTTATACAGAATGTATTAAACTAATACATTCTGTATGTGTCCCTGCTGTCAGGTCTTCCTTAAATATATTGAATAAAAATACAACTCTACTTTTGAACTACTGCAGTGGTTCTGCATCAGCTACAGAAATGATGAAATTCAATGTCTGAAGCAATTAAATGTGAAACCTGTAAAAAATAGTGATCATATGAATTTGTATGTGCATTAATACATGATAAAACCCTTTACAATTCAACAATTGTATAAATACTACACTGACAATGACAGACTCACCCTGTGACCTGCAGGTACACCAGGATCCTGTATGGCTGAAGATACCATACACACCAGCAGGTCTTGCACTTTCCCCATACTGTCGCCAGTGTTAAGCAAACCCTCTTGAAGGACACTTAAGTCGAGGTCGTATAAATGGTCAAATCCCAGGACCTTTCCAAAGGTGTGCAAAAACTGCAGCACCATCAGGCCCTCAGATAAGGTGCTTCCTTGCAAGACCAACCAGGGACTCGTGAGAGCTCTGGAAGACACTGAAGAAAAAAATAAAAAATAAAGCTCAATGTTATATTATACTTTGAAATGATTTGTTAATCTATCTGACCAAAGTATTTCTGGTTTCAGACTTTATAGGTAAAATGTGTTATAAATTTCACTAGCCACTTGTTGGCTGTACTCTGACTTATACCTGCTCTCTTTAGTCAAACATAGATGCTTTCAGAGACATTAAGCATCTGTTTTTGTATGTGACAGTAAAACAATGAGACCATCAAATTTGTCAAAACAACTTATCTTCATGCCTATAGCTCCTACAGTGATTATACTGATTTATTTCCAATGTAAAAGAAGCAACAACACATGCCTCGTTGAATTCTTACTATCTCCACATACATGTATGATGTGTATTCCACAGATGGAGACTATCTGTGGTAATATGTACGCACTACTCTGTGTGTGAATACCTTTACATCTGCTAAACTCATGTCGTCTTTTGGCTTCTTTAGCGCCTCTGCTTGTTCCAGCTCCAATCGTCTGAGCTGGAGTTCCCTCTCCTTGTTTAGTCGTTCCTCATTCGCCTTCTCTTGTATCAGACGCTCCGTCTCCTGCAGCCAAGAGATCGTATTATTTCCGATGATATTGATATAAAAACCCAAATAAGGAACTAATTAACCACACTGTTGACCCATCAAAAAAATTAAATTTCCCAGAGATTTTAAACTAATGAGGAAACAGAAGAAGTGTCTGCATAGGTCACACTGTCACACAGATGTCATAATCAACAAGCTGCATATTGCACAGTAGTTTAAGTGCAAGACATACACGACATTTAAAGCAAATGGAACATAGTGATTAATAAAAAGCAAACAAGGGTAGTGATGCACAAAGAAAGCAAAACTCAAAGTTACTAACAGCCATTATTATTCTGGCGAGTAGCAGACTGAAAGCTGGTACAGGCCAAGAGTTTCAGAACAGCAAGCCGACGAATGAGTGCGTTTCAAATCAACAATGATATATAAATAATACTACCTCACTCAGCTGCTAAACTCTGCCCCACAAACTAGATATATCACTGTGTATTGACTTAATGGATGTGTTTTACCTGAGTGACAAATAGCGCGGATGTATGCAGTGCCAACATACTGCTGGGATGGCAACCAATTACCACAACACATTCACAATGTGTTGTTGAATGTACATAAACTGACATACCCCACACCATATCTAGTCTATCTTCAAGTTGCTCAAATCATTTGATGGAAAATACACCCACCTGTTTGCATCAGTATAGCATCTTGCAGTAATTGCAGTATTTGCATCTCCTTATCCTTTGGGGAAAAGAACAGATCATTTAGAAACCAAAATATGTTTCGCACTAATTCTTATATTATATACATCATTTTTAAAGCATCCCATCCAGCAGCCGCCTGAACATGTTTTGAGGTATTTTGGCTGTGCTGGTTGAGCTAATCTGAAAATAAAAACGCCCTAAATAAAAGGAGGTGGTCTATAATCATACTCGTAAACCAAGGTAAGGAAATTCTGCTTTGCACTAACAAATAGAACAAAAGTTCCCGTTGAAGTTGTAGTAAGGGTCCATTTACTAGGACTAAGAAGGCATAGTAAATTGCTAAATCGATAATAAATGGGGCCAAAACATTACTGGGCTGTCAAGGCAGAGTCTGTAAGATGTGAGAACAGAAGCAACAGTGAAAAACACAATTTTGCTCATAAACAGTTATTGACCTTGTTTAGTTTCTCAGCCTTCAATATTCTTGCATTGGCTGCTTCTTCACGTCGTTTAACCTGTGAATGCAAAAAGTTCAAGAAACAGAGTCGGCTGATACACTCATTCAATAAGTACAGTATGTCCAGAACAGAAAAGATGAATTAACAATTAACCGGATTAACAATGTTTGATTAATGAATCAACCCATCATTTCCTTGATTAGCGGTATAACATGAAACAAACGTTAAAAAAAATAAATACTACTACTTAATATTTTGTATAATTTTGGTATTAGTTTGTTTTATAATGTCAACAGAAAATATTCCAAACAAATCAAAATAGAGCAAGTGTCTCACTGGTAATATCAGATCTAACATATTGACACTCGGAGTTAAGAGATGATTATTCCCTCCCATTAAAACTCAAAGACAAAATGGCAGCTGTTTCTGCAAAAACTTTCAGGACCAACCTCAAGAAGTAGCACTGCCAGGAGTTCTTTCTCCATTCGCTTTTTCTGAATGCGCTTGAGCCACTTCTGGTAAAAGGATGAGGGAAAGATCAAATTAATTAACTGTTAAGTCATGCATGTTATAGAGAGGAGGGGGGGAGCAGATAATGCATCAGCTGGTAGTTGGGAAGATCTGCACGGAAAATTAAACAGAGCAAGCTAAGAAAGATCCTTACTTCCTGTTCCATTAGCTTCATCTGCGCACTCTTCATCCGCCTCTCCTCAGCAACCCTCATAGCTAGAAAACACAAACACGTTAGGTTCACACACACAATCTGATCCAATTTTAGAGAAGAGTCTGACAAGAATGTGGCTGTTTACCTTCCTGCCTACTGGCCTCCTTGGCTATTCGTGCCGACGCCTGCATCTCAAGTTTTCTCATCAATTTGATCTGAGCCACCAATTGAGCCATATCTGAAACATGATGGGATATAAACTATGAAATCATAGCGCCAAAGAGAATTGAAATGATAAAATATTGACCTGCGACATACTGTTTTTGGAAAATACATTAAAGAGAGGGGTGTTAAATCTAACCTGATAGACTACTACCAGAATCCTCCCTCTCAAGCTCATCTGAATCATCTTCATCACTGCCACCATCTCCCAAAGGGAGTCTGAGTTGCTGCTGTGGATGTCAGACTCACTGCTCCTGACCAATTCTATAGGTAGAGGACAGGACGAGTTGGTTTTCAGGACACCCCTTCCTGCATGTTGAGATTTAGGGCCTCTTGGTCTTCCTCGATCTGCGTCTTTGCCGCTTGCGTTTGTGGTTGCCGCTCTGCATGCAGCGCCCATTGCTGCTGGCCTCAACATCACTGGAGCTACCTGGTCGGGATCCTGATACCTCAATGTCATCAGTATCACTGGAGTAATCTGGGAGGGATCCTGACTGGCTGCCACTCATGATTGAGGTCTAGAGTTGATATATTCAGATGATATATTCTAAAGTTTACAGCACTGAAACTTTACCTAAAAATAGACTTAGATTCAACTGTATGGCTGCTAAGGTTTTGGAATTCAGTTCAGGTCGCTCTTTAACCACCTTGAGAGAATCCACCACAACTTCATCCTCTATTCTAGACTAGTTAATAAAACAGGTGAATCAGCGCATTTAAACATTCCTATGCTGTAAAGAGATCACAAGGGAACAGCCTATTCTCTTTAAAACCCATCATAGGCAAAGTATCCTACGATCCTCCTATAATTCTCCCTTGATCTCCAGAGGGAAAAGATGTTTGTCATTATTCCTATATTTGTAAGTTAATGCAGCAATCTACCTGTTTTTTGCAACCAATTGTTATTTGGGACAGTTTCCTCATAGGCCTTGCAAAGTTTCAGCTTTGTGTTGTTTTAGGTGCAGAACCAATAAACTAACCTGACCTGTCTTATTAGCAGGCTGTGTATTTAAAGATCTTTCATTTCATAAAGCAGTATGATGTAACCAGTGATTCTGGATTACCACACAAACGCATAAAGCACCCGGCAGCTATTCTTTGTAGCTAAATATGTCTGTATATTCATTAGACTGAGAACACTCAGTGTCAATCCGCCATCCATACAACTGATACAGCTCGTAGTTGCATCATTCAAACAGGCCATTGATTTACCATTGACAGAGTCCTTTCACCTCTTCACTTTTCTCTCCTGTGTGTATTTCACTTCACCCTCTAGGCAGGAAAAGGAAGTGGAAAGAAGAGTGAGCTTTGCTTTTTACTACAACACCATATTATATTACGATAGCTATCAGTTTGCTATTAAGGCAAAATCACAAAACATAGCCTGCTCTGTGAAGCTACAATATTAACTGAAGGTCATAAATATTTAAAAGAGAACACACATTTACAATACCTTTGAATAGTTCCATTCATTTTTTTCCACCAAGCCGTTAGTCTGGGGGTGGTAGGGAGAGCAGAGACTTCTCTTTATGCCCAGCCTCTCACAGACATTATAATTGAACTGAAAGAAAAGTGGAAACATTCATATTGAGCTCATAACATGTGTGATATAGATGGCATGAGGAGTTCCTACCGTAGAAGTCCGTGAGAAGCCTTTTTCGGAGCACCAAACTTATAAAAGAAGTCAAGTACCGGTATGCACTCTGTGACTTCAGCAGCACATTTGGTCCTCTGTCCATTTTGTGAAATAGTTGGTCTTTGGTCGGTGTCAGTTGGCCAACCCAATCCATCCCCACAACTTCAAGAGGCTCAGTTACCTGAGGAAAGAGAGCATGTTATGGAAATGTTTTCTTATTCTGGGATAGGGACTCATTTCAGTGCAGTCACCTCAAATGGGATGTAAGCCTTCTTTATTTTGAGGACATTCCTTCTTGCCGGGTATTGAGGACACTCCAATACCTAAACAAATTAGCGAAATTAGTAAATGAGCAAAGAACCAAATTAAATATGAAAGAGAAATATACACCACCATGCACAGATTGCTGACAAAATTAGATCAAGCTCACCCATTTCCTTGTCCTCTTCCATACCATGCCAGTAGTACAGCAAGGAAATGGCATCCAGTGTTTTTTCCATCCCGCAATGGCCTCCATGCTCACTCGCATGGAAGGCCACAAACACATCGTTTGCCTCCTCTGGTGAGGCAACTACTTTGGCGAGATACTGGCCCTGCTTCCTTCTATGGCAAACATAGTGAAGCTGCCCATCTGAGGGCCATGAGGATATTAGTAACTCCACATCAGTGCCTTATTGTTTGGAAAGACAAGGCCACTACTAAAGACGTAATTTTCACATCTCCTCTTTATTGTATATCGCTCTTTTTAGGATAAACCTAAAGGATAGCCATTATGCCTCAGGAAGTCTTTAATTCCCCTGACCATTTTACAGTCCATTCTAACTATCTAACTATGTGTCCCTGACTAAACTGTTACTAATCTGAAAATTACCCTGTGTTAATTTATGCCTATTCCTACTCAAATCTATCCTATATCTAATATCTACAATGATCTATCCTATATCTACAATATTTTTTCTATACTATTCCTGCTTTAAATAGTCTAAATACTGTGTCACCTGAATTAACCTTACCTCAACAATCTCCCAAACTATATCCCTTTTCAATTCTCTTTTGCTATTTGTATTTCTCTTTCTTTCTTTCTTTCTTTCTCTTGCTGTCTCTCTCTGAATCTCCTTACTCGCTACAAATCACGTGAGCTGACAAATCCATATAAGTAGGTCTTTCCACCAACAGGTGACTGTGATTGAGCGAGTGTGAAGTTACGTTCCTAATTATTTGATTAGATGCAGCAGGTTTAATGCATGTGAGAGCAGAACCCACCATTAGACAGCTGCTCCCAACTTTCTTCAGTTTAGCCAGCTCCGGTGCGGTCACCTTCGAGGTGTTGGTCTCGTGCGGAGCCAAGCTGGCAGCGAGCGGAACATTGTTTCACTGGATCCGTCTGATCATCTCCAAGGCAGAATTCCACCGGATGGCCACATCTCGATCCAGCGACTCTTCCTGCTGTCACTGTCCCTGTGCAGTTTGCTGTGCTCTCAACTCTCGATCATTCGACGGGCTGTGTTTGAAGGGCCCAACCATCTTCCGAAACTTAGCCAGGACGTTTTCCAAACTTCAGTATTTTAGGGCAACGGGGACGGTCCTTCACAGACTGTGTGCCGCGCAGTTTGTTGTTCCGTCATTTTGCCTCTCAAATAGAAAGGTTCCGCCCAACAATCCCTGAGCTCTCTCCATCTTCAACTTGGTCTCTCCCAGCTAACTGACTGCAGGCACGCGGCGGATTCGTGTCACACCGGAAGCAAACAAATTTAAATCGTTAAAATATTTTATCGCATTAATCTCGGCCAAAATAATCTCATAGTTTAACGTGTTAACTTTGACAGCCCTAAAAAGTATTCAATGTGACTTATTAGGCCTACTACATTTTTATTTTGTCAAAATATAAATTTACATAGACTACTGTCAAACAGCAAAAATAAATGTTAATTTAGTTATATTCTGGCATGTTCAAGTGGCTAAAATGGTAGTTTTAGATTTCAAAATAAATTCAATTAAGAAGTAAAAGCTGCTCAAACTTAAAAGGCCAAGGTTTTGGGCAAGTGATCACTTTCATAACGTATTCAAGTGGTGCCCCCTGCTGGATTGATTACTATGTGAACGACGGCTCCCTTTATGTGTGTTGATGATTTAAAAGATAGTGGGATCTGTGGTGACTGGGGTCGGTGGGTGGGATGGGTCATGTTATGGTTGAGGTCAAGACGTCACTGCTCACTCTGTCAACTGGAGTAAACAATAACATTTTTCATGAGCTATTTTTCTAAAGGAAAATTAGTTTGAAGAACGTATTCTAATATCCATCAAAGTTAAACTCAGTTTATTGAGATCATTTTACAGTTTTGATAAAGAAAGAATAAAGACTTAAAAAAATAATCAATAAAAACATAGACTGAGGAAACACAATCTCACCAATTTGCAATGAGGAAACAGGAGGAACATAAAAAAGCAGGAGAGCTTAATAAAAGGCAATTGAATAGAAATAAATAAACAGATTAATAAAAATATAATAAGATGATAAAATCCCATAGCCTATATCACGTTCATGTATTCAATTAAGTAAAATCCTATATTACGTTAAGTAAGAAGTAAAATCAAATATGTGTATTAAAAGGTAAATAAACAGAAAATAGTTAAACAAGAGAATTTAAAATGAGATTTACCCAATAGAAAAAGCAAGGTGAAATATAAACCACAGCACATATAAATATTTTTTTTTCAGAGCCAGACAAAAAATGTGGCTATTTGTGCTTAGACCGTGGACTGTTTTATTACATTTTTCTGATATCTTTTTTGACTTTTAAATGTGTGTTATGTGTCAGGTTCAAGAAGTGACTCTTTTGGTTGAAATTAGGTCAATGTGTTGGTCTGTCTGTCAGCTGTCAGTTGTCCTCATGTGGCTTTCAGCATCACGGCAACGCAGAAAAGCATTGGTACCAAAGGAGGTATCATCAGCCCAGTTTATTATGGATTTCCTCTATATAAATATTATATTTTTATTATTGAATGTATTTTTCGTATATATATTTCTATTTTGGGTCTGTAGTGTTGCCAGTGCGCGCCCCCTCAAGGGTGCGATGGCTCTGCGTAACTGCGGACTCGAACAAGAAAATAGTAAAGAGATGAAAAGTTGATGGGTAGTTTAATTTTTATTCTTTCATGGAAGAGACTCATAGGCCTGACACATGTGAGCCGACGTTATGGAGCTCTCCTGCAGGTGTCCGGGTTCGGGTGCTGCGGGGTTTAGTGGTACTGCCGTCCCAGAGCGGACACCACCACGGCCAGGAACTTCTGAAACGCGGACTGGATGTCGGGAGTGAAGCCGTTGCCCATTTTGGCGGCGATGACGATGGTCAGGCAGTCAGCCAGGAGCTGTAGAAGGAAGGAAACGAATTAATTGAATCGTGAAGATCAAATGGTATGGGATATTACGCACATTTGGCATCATGGAGAATCTTTCATTAAATGTGTTTCCTTTGGCACAAACACCTTAGTATAAACAACAGCAAAAGTGTAGGATCTTTGCATGAGTAAAAACAAAGTTGTGGCTGGCCGAGGCTTTACCCTGAAGTTGTCGGGGTCGACGTGCAGCTTCTCGGAGTGCAGGACGCTCAGCTCGGCGTACGTGCCCTTGATGTCGTCCATGTTCTTGACGGCGCGGTCCAGGCCGTGCAGCACCTTGATCCCGTGGGCCGCGATGGCCGGGTTGGACTTGATGGCCTCGGCGTTGTAGAGGTTGCCGAAGGAGCCGAAGTACCTCTGAGTCCAGGGGTAGACGATCAGACACCTGGGGAGGAGGAGGAGAGAGGAGGAGGGTGAAGGTGTTGGCACCAGAAGAGGACGCAAGCATTGAGAAAACGCAAAGCACCAATTGCATTTGTGTTTGAAGAGCGATGCCCTCCATACCTGCTCAGGGCTTTGGGTCCGATATCGTCATAGTCCAGGCTGGAGAAGATGCTGGTGATGATGGCGCGCTCCTGATCAGTCCACTCAACCATGGCTGCTCTTGATTTCCTTCTTGCAGGCTTCAGAGAACGAATAAAAAGCTGAATAGTTCCTCGGTTGGAGCTACAGGTCTATTTAAATGTGCCAGAGTGGTCTCCACCCTGTAGGAGAGGGCAGCTGTGATAGGCTGGAGATGATGCGTCTCAGATAAACCACGTCCCTCCAGACTTCTCCAGAAGCTTCTTTGATATTTTGCTGGTTCATTAGTGTTGCAGATTTACGGATATGCCAACGATGCACGACACCACTATGATGTGCATGGCGATCAATTGGTTCTGCAGGACAAATTTGAGAAATCATAAGATCCTTATTTTTTGCAAGATGCACTTTTATTTGGATGATTTAAGCTGTTTAATTAAATTGAATGATCAAATAATATTTGTGCACCTGGGAAAACAATGAACACAACCACACAACCAATTTAGTGTGGTTTTCTGGTTTGAAATGAAACGACTTTTCTCCCTATGTGCACATCAAACTCGTTACCTTTTGCTATTTTTAAGAGGTTGCCAGAGTTACAGTCCTTCCAGTCTTCCTTTGGGTCATTTTACCTTAATTAACCTGCAAGACAGGAACCTTTTAAATGAAGCCCTCTGACTCCACAGTCCAGAAAACATCGTTTATCAGTTAATATCTTCATTCATTCTTAAATAATGATCTGAGAACTACATATTCGCAATTTTAACATGTAAAGCACCGTGTAACGTTGTTTTAAAATGTGATTTATAAATAAAGTTTTTACTATTATTAGTAGTAGCAGTAATATTGTAGTAGTATGTGTTGAAATCAAAATTTTGAAACTTCAGGAAAAGCAGCTTGAGAAACCTAAATTGCAAGCACAATAAATCAAATGTACAATTTACTTTAATATAATTGGATTTTTTCTCAAATATTATAGATCTTTTATCTCTAATTAATTTAATATCGATTTTAGATCATGCCGACCTTGTTTCTTCTTTTTTTAAAACGTTATGATTGATTGATTGATTTAATTACATATTAGGGCGAAATCATAGTTAATAATCAATCAAATAATTTCACTTGATGTATTTCGATTATTTCTCCAATATGATACAATATTTTGTGATTTGTTTAAGCTCTTCATAATTTGATATCAACATTAAACATGGCTTAAATTGAGAAATAAAAATGTTTTCTTCTTTTTTTCTCCAAAAGTTGAAACGTGCTTGAGACCATTTCATTCTTCTTATTAAACATCAGATGTTCGCCAGACACTGGGCTGGTGCGTCATGCCATGACTCCTGTTATCTATCTGCAGCAGCGCCGCCTCCGCCCAAACACCCAGTGCGCACATTCACGTATGTTTTGATCAAGAAAATACTTGAGCGAGGCGATAAAGGGGACGAGCGCAGTTTCCTCCCTTTGATAGGAAATAAATTAAAGGACCTGATCCAAAAATTGTTTATCTAATTAAAAAAATGAATCACCAATAAATCTCACTCACACTGCTATAAATGATAGGGGCACATTTTTTATTTGTAGGTAGTGATTGATAAAGTCTGCTCCTGGAAGTTAAAGAAAGATATTAAAAGTATTTTTTGAGCAAGTTGATTCACTTTATTTCTTGAAATGACGTTAAAATGACCCATGACATTTTTCTGTTTTTTGAAATGTGGTAATCAAACAAATCGACCGAAAGCGATTTGTGGGTTAAAAGTGTTCATTTTGTATTTTTTAAAAGAAGAATTCAAAATTAGTTATTGTGTTGGAATAACCTCAGAAAAGTCCCTCTCTCTTCATATCTGATGAACACACACACTTGGGTCGTGTAGCAAGTTTACAAAATATAAACAGAGATATAATAAAGAAACTCCTTATGCATTTTAATACAGTTTTATTCATTATTTTATGTTTTATAAACTCACTCATAGCTCTTAGTGCTTCACATTTCAAAAACAAGGGACGGTACTCTTCATAAATAATAAAGTTATAATGACAAACGGTAATATCATCATGAGAAAAAAAAAGTAGAAAGATGGCATATTGCATCGTGCACATTGTGGTATTTTTACTTACAATTTGTGGTATTTGACTCTAAAGATTCACAGTGTATACAGTGCAGCTACTTTTATAATAATTTAATTTAATTGATTTAATAAAAGGCAGTGGAAAACAGGAAAGAAAAATAACTCTCAAGTTGCATAAATGGAGCATAAATCTTGAACACTGCTTCGACTCTTGAGCAGTTTCTGCACCTGACACTCTCTCCTGTGACCTGACATGTACTCCTGACGTCAGACATCACCCTGAGGCCCGGCGTGCACCTGAAACCCAAATCATCATGTTTGTGTCAACTGTCGCCCTGATACCCACCCCTCCACCTGGCACCCGGCCACTGACGCTTATATCAGGGGGCACAGGGAAGGTGCCGATCTGCATCAGGGGAGGCAGCTTGGCATCTGTTCCCGTGGGTGGGACTGCAGAGCCAACTGAGTTTAAATAGAGGTCCGGAGGAACCGGACAACACCGTCCCATTCAGATACAGAGGAAGAGAGTCAGGGATAGAGAACCAAGAGAACCATGAGTCTGACCGAGAAAGACAAGGCCGCCGTCAGGGCCATGTGGGCCAAGGTCGGCAAGTCAGCCGACGTGGTTGGGGCTGATGCTCTGGGCAGGTAAGTGACATGTTGGTTTTTATCTTTCTTTTTTTCTTTGGCTGAAGAAAAGGCTCTCATCACATCAGTGCAACAAAATCTCACGTGACCTGATATTGATTCTGTATTGATCTATCGTTACCTCGTGACTTTAGTTAAATCTTTGCTTAAACTGTCTTGTGTGAATAATTTGTTTTAAGTAAATACGAAAAGGGATAAATTCTGATGATGCGTTATATATACATATATCATTATTGTTGTTATGCCTTTTTCGTTTTGTTATTATTATATTATAGAGCTAAAAGATTCAGGATTATACCTTCAGAGAACAGTACGTTTAGATTTATAAGGAGTATTTTTAGGCAAGTTTCTTTGGAGAACACAATCTAACGTGATGCGGACAATTACGAAATTTAGTGATTCGACTTTAGATTGATTAATAGGCTAAACTAAACTTAATGCTCCAGGTGAGGCTCGAACTCACAACCTCGGCATTACTACGCAAATTACTGTCTATAAGTACCGCGCGCTGACCGATTGCGCCACTGGAGCCCTTTTCACTTATTTCCATCACACAAAATATTCTGTCATTATTCTACGATGGTTTATATTCTGCTCAGTTCGTCCAAAATACCAAACTTTCTCATCTCACTTCTCTCTGCATCCCCACAGGATGCTCATCATCTACCCACAAACCAAGACCTACTTCTCCCACTGGGCGGACTTGAGGCCCGGCTCTAAACCAGTGAAGGAGCACGGGAAGAGGATTATTACCGCAATCAGTCTTGGTGTGGCCAAGATCGACGACCTCAACAGCGCCCTGCTGGAGCTCAGCGAGCTGCACGCCTTCAAGCTGAGAGTTGACCCGGCGAACTTCAAGGTGGGTTATGCGTCACTGACACCAAGTGCACCAAGATACCAAGTGGGCTAATACCATAGTTACTGTCATAATGTGCAAAAGTTGGATTATCCTCTCACTGATTTGACCTGCGCGTACTTTTACGCACGGGAGGAGCTTGAATTACGCACAAATTACGCCCGTGTGCTGGAAAAATAAAAAATCTCATAAGCAACCAATTGAAGCTCAGTCACAGTTTTAAAAACTTACTTTCTGCAACCTAAATATGTTTTTCTCAGTTTTTAATGGATCAGATTTCAGGGTCAAGGATAGAGAAGAGCAACATGTATTTCCTTGTTGGAATGAACCAATTTATTCAGGTGGGTGTTGGCACTGCAGACCACGTATCTAGTGGTTAATGGTTCTCCCCACTTGTCCACAGCTCCTGAGCCACTGCATCCTTGTGGTCCTGGCCAACATGTTCCCCAAGGACTTCACCCCCGAGGTCCACGTCTCTGTGGACAAATACCTGGCTTGCCTGTCCCTGTCTCTCTCTGAGAGATACCGCTGAGCTGCCCTCAGTGCCACACGCGGCCATGTCACCCATGCACGGTGGAAAATGGAAAAAATAAACCGCATGTCGCCAAAAACTCATGCAACTGTGTGTTTCATGTCTCCTGTAATGGTTTGTGCCATTTTTGAATGTGTTGAAGGTGAAATGAAGAGACCAAATGTGTTTTATACTTTTTATTTCACACTGAATCCTCCTCACAGTGCTCTTACAGCCTCACATGGATAAAAAACATTTTGAAATGACGATTAAAAAACTATACAGGCAGACGTCATTTATGGGATTATTATCGCCAATAAACGCACAATAAAAGCTGTTATGATTTCATAACCACTCGTAACTTGTCATCACCGAGGATGAGCCTGAGAAAGAAGAGAGAGAATCATTTTGAGTCAGGTGTTATCTCTCATTTTATTTAATTTCATTGCAAAGTCCAACTTTCTCTCACCTGAGCAGGGCAGCAGCCACCAGTCCTCCTCCTATTGGTCCAACCCAGTAGACCCAGTGGTAGGTCCAGTAGTTGGTCATCACTGCGGGGCCGAAAGCTCTTGCTGGGTTCAGACACGTCCCTGATACATCACCTCTGCACCAACAAGAAAACAACAACATTAAAACACACATTTTAATCCTTGATGCATTTTAAAATTATTTTTCTCAAAAAATAATTAAAAACAACTGCAACCTCAAACATTTCCCTGTACACATCTCACACATTATAATGTGATGTGATATAATTCATTCAAATATTAAAGGTTACCATTAAACTTTTAATACACCCATTCTGAGGCATTTAATTTGAAGTAAGAATTTTAGATTTTAAGAACTTTAGAATTAATAATAAAAAAATAATTTAATTCAATATAATACAATTAATCAACATTAAGATATTTGAATAAAATAAAATGTCCTCATTTTGGACATCATATATACTTTGGGCTGCTCCACCTACTTTTTTCCTCTAAATGGTTGAGTTTCGACAAATAAAATAATAAACATTTTAAACGTCCAAAATCTTTATTTGATCGTTTCAGAAGATTTAAAAAAATGTATTTAGCAAAATATGACTTTGAAATAAATGCCAGCTTTTCTTATTGACCGGTTGGTAATAAACAACATGACTCTTGACTGAAATGGATTTAAAAATAGCATGGATCTTTTTAATTACTCTTAAATCTAATATGGTGTAAATGATTGACACAATAAACTGCTCATACAGACTTCATTAAGATCTTGGGCCTTCGGTCTTACCCTGCCAAGACGTTGATGATGACAGTGGAGCCCACCAGGAAGGGAGCCAACGGGGTCTTGGTCTTGTGGTTGACGGCCACCAGCAGCACCACCATGGTGATCAGGCAGGTCATGGCCACCTCCCCGAAGATGGCCCCGGACAGTTGGCTCTGGGACTTGAGGATATCAAACGCGGCTCCTGTGGCATTGAAGTATCGATCTGCAGGGGTCATCATCTGTAAGACATACGGTCAATGATGAACATCGTGGTCCCTGAAGGAATGGGTGGTCACATTTATTTACACTTGTATATAGAAGAGCAAAGATATGCAGCATCTCAGAATATTCTGCACTGTGTCTTTTATTGAGTCAGATTAAAGTTTGATGACCTTGGACATTCCTGCTCCGAGCACTCCTCCAATCAGCTGGCAGGCAAGATAAGGTCCCACCATCATCAGCTCCATGCCCCCGCACAGGTAAATGGCAATTGTGAAGGGAGGGTTGAAGTGGGAGCCACTGGACAGAGGGAAAGGAACAGTACAGAAAAGGTGGAGGAGCAAGTTAGAGGCAAGTTGAGATCAGGCAAACTGCAAGTGACCCAAATATATGAATCTGCTAAAAACACAGCAAAGAAACTTTATTCAAACTGGAAATCTTATTTTACCCTGTCCATTGAACAAAGGGCCTTTACCTGATGTTGTCCATGACGGCCACCATCACAGCCACAGCCAGTCCGTGTACCAGAGCCGGCTGCAGGCGTCCAGCTGCAGGCACGTTCTCGATGACGGACACACAGCCGACGAAAACGAAGAACATGGTCCCAATTAACTCGGCCAGGCAGGGCTGGAACAGCCTCTCATACCTGTTGGGAGGAGGGGGCGGCGGGGACTTCTGGCCCTTCTCCATGAGAGTGGAGTCGACGTTTTCCATTTCCATTTTCTCGACTCCCATGTTGGCTCTTCTCTGGTTTGATTCCTGTTACTGTTTCAGACGGTGATCTGTAGCTCAGAGATGTTGCCGCTGCAGCCTGCCTGTGTGTCCTCCAACCGGTAAACCCGACCCAGTCTGCAGATTAAGTCGAGGGAACAAGGTGTTGTGCTTATTTATACTCATCACCGGCAGCTGACACGCTGTGCAGTAGGATTGCATCATGGGTCATAAAAGAGGAAAAAAAGAAACATGAAGTTGTCCAGGAAGACGAGGTCACAGCTGGTGCACGAGCTCCGCCCTCGAAGGTGTCCTTGGTGTCAGCTTTCCGTAGGTGATGTGGTTCTATGAGAAGCCAGCTGTTCAAGGTTGCCCAAAGTCTGATGTGTCTTTAATTCGTCATCATCATTGTTTTATTTGGATGCACAAGGCATACCTGGAGAGACAGGCAGCGGCCTACATAGATAAGACCTGCCCTTGACCATAAACTTTACACAACCTCATACTCTGCAGACTTGTGTGAGACTACAACTACTGCACTAGTACTACACATAATTAGGTTATATCAGATTGAATGTTTTTAGATTGTATGCTCAAGCACCTAAGCATATTTTATAATATAATACTGAAGTATGATTTTGAGATACTGGTGCTTTACTTGCATATTTGTATTTTATGCTGCTGTACATTTGTCCTCTAGTATTCAGAGGGAAACATTGTGATACTCCATTAAAGATGGAATAAGATACAACACATTGCTTAATATTTCACCAGTGGTCCCCATGTAACAATCAAACAAAAAAACCTCCTACAGCAACAGCCCACTTCAATACAAATTGTAAAATTGTTAGTAATACTCCCATTATATATTCATTGCAGTTTATAGCATGCAACTATTTTCAATGACTAATAAGGCACTTATTAATCTTACTCCTCAGTATATCCCTGACCTCTTATCCTCACACAAACTTGCTCACCCTTTGAGATACTCTGGCAGGGCCCCTTTTAACTGTTTCAGTGTCTGAAGACAGAAATTTAGAAATTAGAACTCTGACGCTCTGGAACGACGTGGCCCAGGAAAGAGAGCAGAATCAGTCAGTAGCTAGTTTAAAAACACACTTCTGTCAGTCCCTGAATTTATCTAGTTCTAGTTTTTATTTATTGTAAAGGGTGGTAATTTTGAATGTGCTGTCACCAGAAGTCGTCAGTTGGAGGAAACCTGAGACGGGGAAATGTTGATGGACATGGGCCAGCAGTTTATAGTCCCATCACATATTGTCACTATAAAACCCTGAGGCCAGAGCTGATACAGGGTCCAACACACTGCGTGTTGTCTACTTCGTAAAATTGACTTGATGTACCCTTGGAGGATAATGTTGATAAAGTGAATGTGAGGAAAAGGCTGCTGTATGCAGACATGGCATTATAAGATTGGGAAGCAATAGTTTGCAATAGTTTGTGGAGGTTGGCTGTGGGGTTTCCTTGCAACTTCCACCATCAGGTTGCTCAAAGATCTGGGGATCCACGGACGAGCCCTGCACCAGACTGAAGACCCCAGTGGTAGAATACTTTTTTGTGTGATGGCGACTACAGTACAAGGCTCCAGTGGCGCAATCGGTCAGCGCGCGGTACTTATAGACAGTAATTTGCGTAGTAATGCCGAGGTTGTGAGTTCGAGCCTCACCTGGAGCATTAAGTTTAGTTTCGGCCAATAATCAATATAAAGTAGATTAATGATAAAGCACTTAACTCTCCGCAGCACGTTGATTGTGATCTCCAAAGAATCTTGACTTAAGGACTCCTCTTACAGATCAAAACTCTACATTCACATCTCGTCCTACTATACCTTCGATAAAAACAAATATTTATATGTGTGTATATTTAGCAGCACTTTGTAGTTTGGCTATTTTTAAAGCAAATTGTACAGACTTCATTCTTGTTCTGGGTTTGTACCCTCGAGGTTGAATGCACTGATTGTAAGTCGTGGATAAAAGCTTCAGCTAAATGAAATGTAATATAATGTGAATGATATGTCCCTAACATCTGCTAACATCAACTGGTAGGCATTAACTAGTGCAGTAGAACATACAAGGGATATTCTCCATTGGGTTATACAATGGGAAAGTGGTTATTTTAAAAAGGCAAAGATGTAATGATCTACTGAGATGTTGTCATAGTGCTGCCATACAAGCCAGTGGCCAATCAGATTTACCTTTGGCCTCAGCGTACCCTCAAGTTTGACCTCTATCTATACAAGGCCAAAACACTTAATGATGCTAATGCTCACAACTGAGCTTATGTCGCTAACACCTACTGTTGGTGGGTAGCTTGAATTGTGAAATTTCAAACAATATAGGACATTCCCCATCTTGTCCTATATTCTAAAATGATTATTTTATAATTATGAGGGACTATCTTTTGTAAGACTGGGGTTCGTCCCTCTGGACGCGTGGAGGGACCAAAGATTTTGTTTTATTGCTATTCTGTTAATTTGTCAATCATCTGTTTTTCAATGTGTATTAGTTGCAGAAGTTTGATAAGCTGGTATCTGATTTTTTCCACTGCTGCAGGAGCTTCATCATACGTGCATCAAAACCCTGTAACATGCACTTTCTCTGCACTAAATGTGCATGGCCAGACAATGCTGAGGATTCTTCAATATTAAATATTTCAGCATGCATACTGAAGTATTGAAATACCTCAGTTGTCCAGCATCTAACTTTATTTCATTGCTGTGTTTCAGTCAATTGAGGTCACTGCCTTATGATTCTTATCTAACTTTATTGTTTTGGTCAGTGCGCTTGTCCTTGATCCACCTCAGATGTACCACAGCTATCAAAGCACATTGTTCCATCCAGGACTTTGAGCCAAACAATGAGTACAAGACGACTGTAAATAGATAACACAAAAGTGTAATGTTTAATTCTATGTATGGGGGTTATTATCATCTGGACTTTTTACAATCGCCACACGTGCACAAGCCCAAGCAAGGTGGAGCGATATCAGGACAGTGTCACATCATCAAACACTTTATTTTATCTTCAAATACAGTGATTGTTTAAGAGCCGACAGTTAGAGCTGCTCCTAGTTTATATACAATATTTTTAAAGAGTTTAAATATGACAGTCTATTGGTTACAAAAATGTGTTGGAGAAGTCACTGGGGAATCGGGTCGTCCGTTTTGCCTCAGACGTTCACCTCAGCAAAACACGAGTCTTCTGGTCACCAAAGAACAACCTGCAGAAAGAGGGGGAAACTTCTATTACTGTTAAGAACACAATGGTTGAACTAATTGGAGCAAGACACAAACCCAAGGAGCCAAGAAGATATTATCAGCCTGACAGCAGTCTGATACCACCAGGCTATGTGAGAAATACAGCTTAATAGTTTCATTATATCCCATAACCACTCAACTTTAATGACTAAACCTTGGTTTGCAACCTAGAGCTCAGAAGGTAAATCCTGATCCCAACCTCTACTCGACGAAGCTCAAAATAAAGCTTCTCGCCTCTAAAAGGTGAATGAGGTCTGCTCGTCGAACACAGTCGTACAAGTCAGAGATCGGACTCGAATCCAAACAACTGAAACCACAAACTGGGACAAGTCACTGAGCCTCCGACCTGAAAGGCTGAGGTGGAAAGTTGGCATATGATTTGGCATGTAACTGATTGCCTTTGGTTGACCTGCCAAGTCGACTGACGAGGCAGAAGGAGTCAGTGAGACACCTCAACACTCCTACACCATAACTCTAACTCTATCACTGAAGTAACTGTCTTCTGCATATTTTTCGCAAATCCAATTTCAAATTTTCGATCTTGCATTGTTTCATCCCATGTTTACATGACAGTAATCTACTCCTTTATATTATATTATAATAATTACAATAAGACAGAGTCTGTAGTATTCTTTTATTAAACTAATTATAAAGGACAACATTTAAGATTTATTAGACTGTTGCATCAGGGAATAAGCTACACTCTGCAAATACTTTTACTATTAATAGATTATATAATCAAGAACCTACTTGCATTTGATCAATTAGAAAAGTTAACCTGGTACTTGTTCTTGACTATATTCTTTGTCTAATTACTTTATTAAACTTTAAGTAAAATATATGAATACAAACTAACCACTGTTGTTTTGAAAACAATACGGGAACCAGCTTTTATTCTATAGCAATGGGTCCAAATCTCCACTTGGCACCCTTTTCAACTATGGTTATCTCTTTTTTCAGTTTTTATTGTGCACATGTTTTTTTTTAGAAAGCCGGTTAAATATTAACAGTGGAAAAATAAATGGGCTGTGGAGAAGAATAAAGAATATTACTCGTTATCTCTCAGTGCATGTAAACATTGTAAAGTATAGAGCTACAGCACCTGATGAAGATGACATTGAGCAGTGCACCACCCAAGGGTCCGACCCAGTAGACCCAGTGGTGGGTCCACTGGTTGGCAACCACTGCAGGTCCGAAGGCTCGGGCGGGGTTCATGCAGGCGCCGGACAGGATCCCTCTGAAACAGCAGACAGTGGCAACAACACTGAAACACAGCTCAGCACTGGGCTTCTCATTTCACATGGGGTAGTTACAGTCTCACTAACAGAAAGCACTAACAACTAAATTGACTTATAGCTCAACCTCTGCTACTTCATATCTGTCCTAAATCTGTGTCTCATGAGAGGAATACTTTAATACACACGTATCGCATAAAAGGTAACTTTTAACATGTGATGGCAATGCACCAGACAAATCTACAATTCTGTCCACAGTTTGGTCAGTTCTCATTTTTATCAGATGAACATAGAGAATACTGTGAACAAACAAACGTACCTCTTATCTATTTAATTATTCCTGGCTGAAGAAACAGATATTAATGTAAAAGAAGAAAAAAGGAGGGGGGACATAGGAAATGAAGTGACAGGAAAAAAAGAGAAAAGAAAATGAGAGAGTGATTTTTTCCTCTAAATTGTAGGATTTGTTTGTTTTTTTAACCTTGAATGAGACCTTTATATTTAAATACTTTATATTTACATCAGGAGCGGGTCCTCTCTACGGAGGCCGCCATGTTTTTTACAGTAGCTCCAACTGGACAAACTACACAACTTTTGACTCTTTAGGACAACTGCAGGTTACCACAGGTTCCCTCTCATGTTTGGAAGGGGAGGGTGAGGTGAGGGTTATTCAGCTGCAATGTGCAACTTCACCACATGATGTTACTAAATTCTACACACTAGAGCTTTAGCACATTAATAAATAACTAATCCAATTATCAAAATCTGTTAATATTTCACTCAGACCCATGATGAAACCAGTGGAAACTTAATTAAGCTTTGCCATTATGTTACACATACAGATATTAAACAATAAACTGTCTGTCAAGGTAATTACAGTGAATAAAATAAGCAATAATTAACTTTGGTATCAGCCTGATAACAAGTTAGAATAAATAAATATGTCCAGGTGGGTTGTGGTCAGGGCTGCAGCTCTCACTCGGAGGACAGTGTGATCACTGTTCTTTCTGGGATATTTGTTTTTTTTTCTTTCTGGGGGAATTGAAATGTTTAACTAAAGCTTTTGGTGTTTAATCCAAATTTGCAGAATTTCACCCTGGAAGCACGGAGTAGCTAGGGTCCTTTCTCCTTAATTAATAAGATAATAACAATAATTTTCCGGTAGATGAATTATGCACGTGTGTTCCAAAAATAAAGGGAACTTCAAAAATAATGTAAATTTGAAAGAAGTTGTTATTGGGATTTCACTACGGTTAATTTCCTCATAAGAATGTGCAGAAAATCAGCAACTAAAAAGAAAAGGAATCAAATATATATCTTTTAAAAAGGACTAAAGACGTAAATGGAAGAATGGCGACGCTGTGGATGACCCTATGGACCCAAACGTCTCCGCCCCTGACTCCTGCCCCAGCGTTACCCTGCTATTATGTTGGCCGTCACCGTGAGGCCGACGCAGAACGGAGCTGTCGGCGAGCGGGTCTGATCGTTGACCTCGCCCAGACACACCACCGTGGTGAGGATCAGGGTCATCATCATCTCTGCGATCGTGACTTTAACCTGGTCGGTGATGCCGGGTGTAACGGCTCCTCCGAGTGCGAGGTCGTACAAGATGGTCGGGTATATGGCCTGAAAGAAGAGCCAACGTCAGTCAACAGTTTTCATTTGTCTTCTAATTTTCAACTGACAATAATTTTGACTATAGATATCAACATGCAAAGTTCTGAAGCTTTTAAGCGTTACTTTTTTCCAGAATAAGCTTCCATACGTTTGCGTACCTTTGTCAAACCAGCACCGATCATCCCTCCTAGAATCTGAGCTGCGAGGTAAGGCCCCGTCATGAGCAGCTCCATCCCTCCACACAGGTAGACGCTCAGGGACACTGCAGGGTTAAAGTGGCCCCCACTACGACACACACACAGTCAACTTTAATATGTGACACTGTTAACAACAACTATAACACTCATAGTCCAACAACAAAATGATTCTCTTTGAAATAACTTTGTATAAAATGTTGTGCTTAGGTGAAAGGACCTTTTAGAAACTTCTGCTTAGCGCTGGCTACCAGTTTGCATGATGCTGTCTAAATCAAAGCATGCAAACACGCTAAGAGTAATTAACTCTTTAGATTTAATATAATATAAGTGATTCACAGAGGAAAGCCTCAACATCATGAAGACCTTTCCAATATTTGAAAAAAGAGAAACACAAGGAAATCACCTCTAAAACACAACATTATTCTCTTTACCTTATTTTCCCAAACACCATGATGAGCACTCCCAGGGTCAGTCCGGTGGCCAGAGCAGGCTGGAGGACGTTGCCAGATCCGTTGTTCCCAATGGCAGACGAACATCCCACGAACACTAACAGGCTGGTCCCGAACAGCTCGGCCAGGCAGGGCTGAACATACTTCTCATACTTGTTCCTGTTGGTGTTGTAGCTGGCTCCCTCCACCTGCTCCTTGACCTCCTCCACTGTGAACACCTCTGTGGTGCGTTTGGACCCTGACATGATCACTCGTTCCTCTCGCTGGACCCTCTGCGGCGTCTGCCGTGTGGTCGGATGCAGGTTGTGTATATGAGCTATGGTAGAGATGATGCACACATACGCACATCCATATTTCTCTTCAACCCACCTTCCTGCGATTGTTCATACACCCAGGGGTGTTGGCCGTCAGTCAAGAAGAGCTCATAAAATTATTAGCACTGTTGTTATTGGATGTCAGAGAGCACACAGGAAGATAGTGAGATAACGGACGAGCGGTGTCAACACGTTGTTTTGTTTAGCTGACACCACAGATGTGTGATTTCTATCAGGAATTATGACTCCTGAAGAGTGGGTAAAGGTTGTCTTTATGTTAAAGGTGAGAGTCATTGAAGCTCAAGAGAATAAGTCTGTTTATACTGTATATAAACTACATTTTCTCTGCAAATTCTCTTTGTTATCTTTTCATCTTATCTTATCTTAACGTCAAACTGTGTATGGTTGGTGCATGTGACGGATACACTTTTTATTTAAATTGTGTTTATCATTAGCTGTGGGTTAATCATTAGGCGATCAAATCCTTTCACGTGCACATTTTATTATCTGTTGTCAGTTAAATGTTTTGATTTAAATACTGAGTTAAATATAAAATCAGAAAATGTATATCAAGTACACTTTGGCTGTAATCGTTGCTTTTGTTTTTATTTTTATATACATTTCCGATAAGCTTGTAGCTGGTAATAAGCTCAACTAATATTGAGTGATAACTCGCTGGTATTTATCCTGAGTGCCGGTGAAGTTGAAAGCAGTGTCTTCTTTTCGCGCTTGTATCTGTGTGTGTGTGTGTATTATTGCTGGGATGGAAGGGGGGTTATCTCCAGGAGATTAACTCGGGGAGCTGATGGGTCAAAGGTAAAGATCAAAGTCTAGGGAAATATGGTCTGAAAAAACTTTTCCAAGAAACACCCACAAATAACAGAGAGACAATCTAAAGATTCCCCATCATTTGATCGGTGAAGACTTGATGTGATGTTCAAAAGCGGATTTTAAAAATTTAATTCTACATTTTATAGGACTATAGACATGCTCTATGGATCAGAAAAATGTTATAATCATATGGTAGGATCAGCCTTAATCGCTATAAAGTCTTAAGTGATGTCAAATGTTTTTATTATGCATTCACTTTTACAACCGATAACAGGGCAACATGAAAGGTAACAACTTTAGGAAAAAAAAAGTCATACATTTAGTCAACACCTGATTTTAGATGAAAATCTTGTTTGCACTAAAATGAGGAATGTGGAGCATCTTCTTAATTTTACTTCAGGTTTCACAAATAACAAAATACTTTATCTTTTGGCAAATCAGCACATTATCTTATGTCTTATAAAGGGTTTCGTATTTTCTCACGAAACAGCGAGATAGGTAATCATGGAGAAGAAGTGGAACTCTGGCGAGCACGGCTCGTCTTGCTGCTTATCTCCTTCTGACCCCTCCGATCATTTGATATGACGTGCATTACGTACACAAATGAACAGCGCAACTCATTCTTACACAAATGAAAGTTTTTATTGAACTGCACTTAAACAGATTTCGTCAAATATACTCTGTTACAAACTACTGTGTCATGTCCTCTTTGCCGTTTGAAAACTACTGGGGCGAGAATAGAAAAGATTTGACCGACAAATGCAATGTAACCGGTGGTTACATGTAATACATTTCTTGAGCTCTACTTATTGCATGCATCTAAGTAAATGAGTCTGGAAGTACAATCGATCAATAAATAAAAATAAAATGGCACATATACAAGATCCAGACGAGGACAAACGCATGACGTGCGAAATCCTCAATGTTCCTTTACATTATTTAATATCCGACCCGGGAGATTGATTGAGGAGATTGATTGAGGATTTAGAAACAATGCTTTTGCCTGTGAGCAAAGAAATCACACATGACTCACACTACGCTTCAGTTCCAGTGCAGTGACAAACGCTCCTTCACAGTTCTCCGCCCCGTCACCTCTCACCCTCAACAAGGACCTGGTCACGAACGGCACTCATGCAATCAAATTCCGCTGATCCCGGGATTTTTTCCGAACCAGCTCCCAGTCAACAGAGAATACGGGTTTCCTCTTTCCCATCGTCTTCCTTTTGCGCATCTTCTCCTGTTGTTGCCTTTGGCAAACGCGCACGTCCGAACAATGGAGCAGTTTCACTCTCAGAACGCCAACTGCGACAGACCTGAGGAAACAGAACACGACCCCCATTATTGTAAATGACCACAGAACATTGAAACTGGGCACATGGGTGGAACTATGAAAAATATTAACGATTCTGAGTAACGCAAAGTAAATAAAATGACCGCGAACGTGGCGCCACAGTGGCGACTGAAGTGATCCTGGAAGTGAGCGTCAAAGATCAGATTTATTACATCAGCGTTCAGTTCACGTTCACAACTGTTTGTGGTCCTGAAATGTAAAAGAAACATAACTGTGCTCAGCTCAAAGCTAAGAAGGAGGAACTCAACGCCTCTATAACTATAATATAAACTTTTTAATATAGACTCTCTACAACGTACTGTTTTAAAATAGCCTGCCTGTATAAAGGAATTTAGAGAAGGATCCATGCTATTGTACCAGGCTCGAAAGCTGTGACTATGTAACTTTGGCCGCTAGGAGTCTCTCAATCAAAACAAAAACTGGCATGACTCAGGCACAAATCGTGTGAGCAGCCGACTCATCATACGTCTTTGACCCCGGAAGTTATTGCAGAGATGGACAAAGCCGTGGGTAAAGCTAATAAAGCTAAGTTAACAAAAAATATAAGATAGTTCTAGTTGTTTTTAGACATTTTAAGGACGAATTGCTAAGTTTATTCAGAGAACAGAGGCAAAGATATACCGATCAAGTTTATTATTCTCCATTTATTTTACACACCTGGCTTTACAATTCCCTGAGTACTTATGTTATTGCAATTCCAAAAAGAGAAGATATTTGTTCATTACCCAGGTTGAGTTTGTCCTTGAAGGCCCAGCAGATGCTGTAGTGTTGAAGAAGCTGTTGCAGCAGCTCCCTTTCATCCAGGAACTCCAGTCGCTCAATTCTGCAGGAAATTAAAAAAATATTGTACCCAGTATTTCATCTTATGTTGACTTAAAACCGGAAAACACACAAACACAGTGTTCACTAGTGCACTAATTGTAATTTTGCAGTCCTTGTACAAAAGGGATTAATGGTGTTCCTGAGTTTGACAGACAGACTTTGATGCACTACCTCGCCACGTCGTCCTGAGGCAGCATACTGTAGACGGTCATCATGTCCAGAGCGTCCGCCTGCTCCCAGCCCGTCTTCAGAAAACGCTCCCTCTGCAAACAGCACACATCAACATTACAAAAATCTGAATACAAGTTAAAAAAGTAAATGATACACTGAGCAACTTCTATATTTACCCGATCCACAGAAACCCTCAAATCACCCTTGTATTTACGACTTGACTTTAGACTAGACTTGCCCTATAAACTGTTGCCTTGGTCGGGAATATATTTATGCAGAAAAGTGTGTGGATCCTATGGAACCCTCTGGTTTTTTACAATTAAAATTTTTGTATAAAATCACAGGTAATTACAGTGGGTTTTTACGGCTTACCTGAGAGTCCAACGATTGACAGGCCTCCACTCCCGCGAGGATGCACTGGCGGCGCTGCAGGTTCTCGATCATCACCTGACCGAATCGATCATTCATGTTCACCTGGATACACAGAAAATAGTGAGCGCTGAAGTCTTATGTGGTGTCTTTGAGAAACGCTACAACATTAAATCTCATCTCAAGCACACATGCACTACTTTTATCTATAAGAACATCTTGCCTTGTACGAATTGCACACTGATATAAATGTCTAATTTCATATTTAATGTGTTGAAGGCATTTCTTGTCTCCAACTGCTCATATTTCAATTATATACTTTTACATTTGAATCGTTAAATTGTACCTGAACACTACTTTATCACTACCAGATCGTTCTCTTAGTTGTGTAATGGCTAACAAAAGTCTTCCCCTGCTGTATTGGGATCATGTGGAGGCTGTTTTGTTCACCTGTTCGTAGCTGATGAACATGGCCGTGTGGAATGTCTCTGCTGCCCAGTGAAGTAGGTTGGAGGACTGGGAGGGCCTCATGTAAACCAGCACACACTCTGACAGGAACAACGTAGGTAGTCTGGAGATGGAAATGTCACATATGAGCACAACATAACCATCGCTACAAGAAAGCACCAAGAGACTAAACATCTACCAAGGAAAAACAATCTGGCGTTTTTGGCAGTAACGGAGGCAATTCTGATGCTGCTATTGGTATCTGACCATTTCCAAAACCTACATTTTCCAAGTTTTTAGCATATAGCATCCTTAAGGTCAACAGACAAACATAACCTCCTTGGTGATGGTGGTTAATATGAACAGGAACAGCTCAAAAAATTGTTACAATTGGAATTTGCATGACAACCCTTCAGACACACTACCTTCAGACCAAGTTCAACTCTGAAATTCTTTCATACTCTATTATCTTAAAACTACAAAATATTCTGATTTCAAATAGAAAAGTTCACAGTTCAGTTAGAGAAAAATTAAGATACGACCTGAGAGTCTCTGTGGGAGCTTTCCTCTCCAATTAAAACGGCCCGTAATAGATATGAAAGAATGTTCTAATCATCCAATTTACTATATGAAAATAAAAATGTATCTTTGCCAACCACTTCTGGTAAAATGATTCTACCTGAAAGATTAAAATATGGCCGTAAAAAGCTTTTTGTCCTTCACAAATACGCAATTGACATAAGTTACAATGGATTCCAATAGTGACAAGTTAAGAATAAACTCATTTGTTTAACTGTATTTTATATTGAGAGGAACCGATGTCAGTCACGTACTCTGGGTTAAGCTGGAACTTCTTCAGTTTTTCATCCATGTTGGAGATGTCTCTGAGGTCCGCTCCGATGATGCAGTACCGGTCTGAGTCGAGGCTGTGGGAATCTGAACAAACAAACACAAAACCTCAGAGAGATTCTCTGGCATGGAAAGAAGTCTATTCAGATCCAAACCACGTGGGTGTGTAAAGTCTACGTTGGACTGTAGCTGTTGTTGTACCTAGTAGTAAGGAGTCTGTGGAGTGGGTTTCGATGATGGGTTTGGACAGGGGTGGTTTAGTCCTAATCAAACAAAACATAATATTTTAAAAGAATCACATTCAATACTGTATATCATCAAGCTACACTACAGTCAGGCCTTGCTAACCATCGTCTGTCCTCCATTTGAAAACCAACAGAAAAACATAATTATATAGAGGCTATATACACTTTGTTGCTTTAAGTAAAACACTTAAATTAAACAAGCCGTTACTTTCCCAAGGGTCATAATATTAAGTGTTTGGCTGTGTCAGTTGCAGAGAAGAGATAACGCTAAAGCATTTTAAGCTTCTGTTCTAAAATAATAATTTTAATAAATGTACTTACTGTCGTATATAAAACATCTGTGTGTGACCTATGCAGCTGCTTATATAGAATGTATCAATAATAGTAATTTATTTATATATACAGTATATATTTAATAGACATAAGATGCAATGTTATGAAGGGCACGTGAAGGCTGATAGAATTCTCTTTGTCTCCCCCTGCTGATCTCTACCCAACATTACAATGCCAAAGCCAGAGATGGCTGAGAAAACACTGGTACAACAATGTCCTGCTCTATGACATGTAGCCTGAGACTTCCCAAAGTGAGGGGGGAATCTGTGGCTGTTTTGGATCATGTATCACAGAGTAAGGACATTGTTAAAAAGACAGTTTGTCTTACTTTATATTGTGTATTTTCCTGGCCACGATCGTAGGAAAGTCAACTTCAAAGAACTTCCGTGGCAGGAGGTTTTCATCCTATAACACACACACACACACACACGTACACTCTTTGATATTTTTAAGGATATATTAGTTAATATTTTTGATACAGTCGATTCAACCCAGACTCGGTGTCCAAGAGGTAGAGATGCGATTCTGCAAACCTTTAGTCTCCAAAAAGTGGTGTCCAGTCCGGCTCCCAGGTTGACAACCTGACAGTCACACTCTGCTTTCCTTATGAACGCATCGAGGAGGTGGTTCACCCCTTGAACTCGGGCATAGTAACCTGTCAGATCAGATAAGTGGAGGGTAAGATAAACTGATGAAACAAAAATGTCTCCTACAAGCAAGTTGTGCAATTTAGCTTTTTAAAATGAGCAAGATCACAAATATGGAGAATTTACTGCTGACAGCTTCACAGTAAAATACAATTATAATGTATATTAAACCATGATTGCTCCACTACATACACAACACATTTGTTTAAGAGTATATTTCTTTTAAAGCTCTTTTTACAGGCCATCTTCATAATCACCTAAGCTGTAGCAAGGTTAAATTACAACAGATCCTCTGACTTAAACTCTGGCTTTACAGTATTATCGAATGAAGCAGATACGAGAAGTTAGAATTTCTCACCTCTGTTAATTTCAGGGGCCTTTCTCTCTCCGACAGATCTCACAAAGTACTGAATGTATGGGTCCTTCCAGTAGCTTTTACTGGTAGCAAACCTGGAAGACAGATTATACATTTAATTTCAAATCATCACACTTCTGGCCCCACACCGGCAAAGATTTTTCAAGCCGACATTTTCAAGCCGATACGCGAAACCGTTGGATTTAGATTTAGCTTTAGATATTACATGACTGGGTATGGCCCATAGCTACATCACAGAACCCCTTATGTACGTGCTTGTAGCCTTAGATCCTCAGATGGAGCCCTGCTGGCAGTTTCAAAGACAAGGCTGAAAAGTCTGTGACTTCTTTTAAATCTCTTCTTAAAACCCTTTTTTTGGACTTGCTTTTTATTGACATTTTATCACCTGGCATTGTCTTCATTTCTATATTTTATTGTCCTTTTACTGCTTCATTGCTCAATTTAATGCTTCTCCAGTTTTAAGTTGTCAGTCTTATATTTATCTATCAATACACCTTTTTTTTTACCACCTAAACGTTGTTGTTTGCTTTTTTCTGACCCATTGCGTTCATGCCGACTGTTTTATCCGATTTTGGGATTTCTTGCGTTTCTGTCAAAGCATTTAGGAAACTTTCAATAAAGTTTATTACTGTTATATTATTAGTTAAACATTGACTCACGCTTCTATTATGTTATAAACTGTTTCTTATTATCAATGTTGTTAATACTGTTATATTATTAGTTAAACATTGACTTACTTTTCCATTAGGTTATAAACTCTTTCTTCTAATCAATGTTGTAAATTCTGTTAGTTGGTTGAGTTACAGTTACACGTGGCATCTACATCCCCTCTGTCCGTCCTGGGAGAGGATCCCTTAATTTAATTCATTAATAGTTCACTGACAGTGTAAAGTTGCCATATTTGTGTTTCTCCTGTCAGTTCAGACAATTGCATGCTGGACCAAGTTTGAAAAACTAATGCATTGTTTTCATAATCAAGATGTCCTGGGTAAACAAGCCCATTTAAAGTTTACAGAGGGAACACTCATGACAGATGATGACAATGTATAACACAAGCAGCAGGAGGTGATTTTCCATTTAAAAGTTGGTATTTGAAATTTAGGAAGGTCAGCTGTCAAATTCACAATTTAAAGGTATTTACAGATAAAAAGGTCAATAATCAAGGTCAGTGATAAACAAGTACAGGTGATCAGCACACATGTCAACCAACTACATGAGTACACAGGGCCTGATTCAATCATAGCAATATAAATAACAAATGATTGACTGTAGAGACTGCACCCACGTGTTACCTTTTGCATATGGTCGCATCGTCGCACGTCGCCCTCACTGCTTCATCCGACGTGTCCGAGTCCGTGTAGGATTTTCGAGCTGCCATCACTGAGTCCCGGGTCCTCCGCGCTGCGTGGTCAACATCCAGACCGTCGCACGACCTCGTCCGCCTGTTTCACTTTCCCCCCGGGGCGCTAAGCTAACCGGCTAGCTGGGTCTGATTTAACAGGGTATTTGAGAGAGGGAGAGTAAAACCTCAGAGCGTTGAAGAACGGTGGAGAAGTTCAGCTCCGTGTGAACAGCAAACAGAGCAGGAGACGAGTGAAAGAAAAAGGGAAAATAAACAAAGAGCTGGTTATAATTTTCTGGCTAAAAACAAGACGATCGGAGCTGGGCTTGTGTTGACAGCTCTGCACCGGAAGTGTCCACTCTGTACTTCCGGGTGGTTTTATTTCCAGATTAATAATTCCTGTTCGTTTTACTCATGAATAACGAGTGAGTGAAACATTTATTTGAATCAAAAAATATACTACAAATAAATAACATTTTAATCAAACGGTTTTCAAATACAGAGACACTTAGATCAAGTACAATAGGGAGACATGTGCAGCTAAATAGAGAGATGATAAGAAAGTGATACAACAGATAGATAACAATGAAGTTAATAATTAAAAGGGCGAGGATTTGTTTGCTAAATCATATTCTTCTATAATATAGAATAAATCCATCTTATTTTTCTTTTCCATGCAAGTGGACATGTGGATCAACTTTTTAACATGTTACTAAAAATAACACAACAAAAAGAATATAAACATCTCAGGATGGACAAGAGGAGCAGTACCCATGGAAGAAAAGCTATGAAGATGTCAAAAAGCGTTTGGTGATAAGAGCCAATGATTGTGTTGATGTGCTGTAAACAAAAACATGTGATGGGGCGCTTTTGCTCATTAAAAGTTACATAGTGTTGCTTTAATACAGTCAATGTCATTGCAAAATGTGTTTTAGTCTGCTCATGATCTAACTGTTGTAGATGCACATGTAATAGGTTTGATATAAAAAACTTGATCTACATATTATGAAAGCAGTAATTATAGTTTGAGTATTTTATGGCACCAAGAGAATAAATCACCACGTGTGGCTGCAGAGGGCGCTGTTGCTCAGTAAAAGTGACAGTGTCGTTTTAATACAGAATGTGTTTTAAAGGGATAGTTCACCCCAAAATTAAAATTCACTCTATCTACTCACCACAATTCAGAGGGAGTGGTGGGGGAAGTGTTTGAGTCCACAAAACACTTTTGGCAAACAGTGTTGCAGCCAAATCAAATATCAATGAAGTAACTGGTGACCACATCTTCAAACGCTAAAAAACAACAGAAAATAAAACATGACATGTCTTCATGCTGCTCCATGCTACTCCTGATTTCCTGTGGTGTCATCCAAGTGTCCGTAAGCCCCGACATCCAAATAGTCACAAAACGGCATCATTTACACCAAGTTTTGGCCTAAATCGCCACTTTTGCAACTGGAATACAGCAGTTGTTTAGGCTCACAGATGGGTCAACAGCAGAGATTAAATGTCCCTACCTGCATGAGTGTGCCTTTGAATGTCTGTGCATATGTTTGGGATAATAAAATGCATCTGCATCTCTTAAAATAAAAACATGGTGTAGATGACGTTACACCATAGGAGCAGTATGGAGGCCTTTTAGTTTTTTTTCCCTGTGTTTTTTTTTAACATTTGAAGAAGTTGTCACCATTTACTTCAATTGTATTGGATTTGGCTGCAATGCGGGTTACCCTTGATATAAAAAAATGTGTTTTCTCAAACACTCAAACAGCAACCCATCTGAATAGTGGTGAGTAGATGAGTACATTTTCATTTATGGGGTGAACTATCCCTTTAATCTGCTCATGAACATAGGTTTTGATTGAAAACAACTTGACAGCAGTGATTTTAGACCAAGTATTTTAAAGGCAGTATTCAAAGAGTTGTGAAGGCAGATTCCCTGCACCCCAGAGCTCCATGTTCCTCCGGGCAGTGTCCAGGGGGAGGCGGCACTCCGTGGCGGACATGCAGCGGTGCTCCAACGCTATTTCCTGCCCCCCTCCCTCCCCCTGTGCGCTGGCAGAGGCGGAGGTGAGTCGCCGCTGTTCGCTCGGCTCCCTGCTCCGCGCTGGGGAGACAGAAAAAAGCGGCCGACGGGATTATACGCAGCGTTAGCTCGCCCGGCTAACGGTCAGCGCAGCAGCCGAGGAGAAAGCGCCATGAGCAGCCGCCCGGAGGTGGGGAAAGTTACTCCGGGACTTTAGCGGCGTGGAAGAACGAGGTTCGCGGGGGTCATGCCGTCTCCACCCGCGGGGACTTTGAACTAGTGTTTCCACTTGTGGAGGGGGTGGTGGGGGTTTAAGCTTAGCTCCAGCGGCTAGCGAGGCTGCTACGAACTCTTTTTAATTGGCTCCGGGGCCGCTCCATGGCTCCCGCTGCTTTCTCCCTGTCATAGCGGCGGCGAGGGAGGGAGGGAGCGAGGGAAGGAAAGTGAACACGGGGACGAGGCGACCCACCCCGGGGAACTTCATGAGCCGGGCTTCGACGCGTTTCTTCGGGGAGAAGACGAGGCTGGCCACGGAGCGAAGATGAAGAAGCAGTTCAATCGGATGAAGCAGCTCGCGAATCAAACAGTTGGCAGGCGAGTATTTTGAAGTTGTCCGCGGGTCAAACCCACTTCTCTCTCCGTGCTTCTTTACTACTCGGCATTTAATTCACAATATTCACAACATTCTCCCCTTTAACTTGTTTTCTTGCTGTTGGAGCTGCTTTTAACAAACAACAGTAACACAAAACAATCCCATCAGGAGACAGTGTTGACATGGGAAAGAGTCATTTGCCTTTTCAATAGGACGTGACGCTGTTAGTATAGATGGAGGACAGTGTTAAATACTGTCCATCGGTGTGTGCAAGCTGCTGTCTCCCCCCATAGACGGAACACACACCGGGCTAAGCCCAACCAGATGTCCCCGTGTGAAGAATGAATCAGCCTTCTGCACCGTGTTAACACTGTCTGATGAAAACACCAGCGAGGAGTCATATGATGGTGCAACTGGATATACTGCAGATCAGTGGTTCCCAGTTTTCTCTATCCCTACATGTTTGTGGGCACCTCATCTATGTCCCATGGAATAATTTGACATGGCCAATTTTACAATTTTTTACTCTTCTAGTTACGTGAAAGACAACAACACAACAATCTGTGTTCATGTAGCCCTTTTTCTACTCTTGCTGATCATTCACACACATTCAGACAGTGCATCATTGTGCAGCATCTCTATCACTCGAACCCTGCTGACACAGACATCAGGGGTGTGGAGTAAAAAATTACTGAAGACTAGAAGATGGCAAGATATTAGATATTTTCACCACGTCAACACAGAACAACCATTTATCATGTGTTACTGAATGAATCTGGACGCTTTTCATGGACCCTCTGACAGTGTTGATGATTTACATTTCCCCCACAATAATCGACATCATGCTCTTTGTTGCACGAGTCTTGTATACAATCAGATGCAGAAGAGTTTGGGATTTCAGATGTCCCAAATGTTGGCTATTAGAGCTATTGTTTCAGTTTCAAATGGACATTTGTGCTTATTTCTTGGCATTTGGCACCAAAGGTAGAACTACTTCCCTGAGAACAGCACAAATCAAAGCTTGACAGAGTCACCCAGTTAGTCCATCAACAGGTATAATTACAGAGGACTATGAAGGTTTCAAAACCTATATCATCAGCTCCAAAATGTATGACAATATGGGGCCAGGCCTTTGTTTCTGTGCAGCAGAGTGAAGTCATCATATTTAGAGGAAAGATAAGGGTCTAATATGGTGAAGCAGTGGATAAGTTGTTATATACTCTGGGATGCTGCAAGATTCACTTTCCCTCTGTGGCGATAAAGTGGCAGAAACAGCTTCTCCATTAGTGAAACACTAGACGCCCCAGCTTCAACCAGACATAAAACTTAAGGCATAAAAAGTAGATTAATGTTTAAGTGATGGGAGTATCTGACTGCCTCCACTTAAAGCATCCCTCCCTCTGAAGCATTAAGCAGCGTCTGAGTTATGTGGAGACAAAGGGCATATGTCTCCACAATGAGGATGTGTTCTGCTGCGTTCATGCCTGTTATCTCGAGCCAATTTGCTGTTGTGCAAACATACGGTGTCCCTGTGGAACTGGATATTGAAAGTAGCCGCGGCTATAGTCCATGCCTTGTGAGGACAAGGGGCTGCGACACGTCAGAGGATGTTTTCAGCATGGGAGGTCGGCTCTTGTGGTGTCTGGCATTGTGTGTGTTTGTGTTTGGTTGTGAACGTGTGGAAGTCAACATTGTTGGGCACCTAGGTGGATGGTGGGTGCACACAGGACTGGATGGTTCCAGTAGACATCACAAACAGGCTTTGAACAATAATGTGTCGTTTTCAAATAACCCCCAGGTCTGCAGGGCCAGTTTCCCAGAATGCTCCTCTTTAGGGGCGTCACAAGAGTGCTGGGAGAACACCTGCAATGGGTTGGCAAGAAAGATTATCCACATCATTTTATATCACTTCTGGTATAGAAGATTTCCCGACTGAAGGCTGTCTCATTCTGGAAGACCTTCTTGAGCACGTGTAGGGCAACAATAGCAGAACTACCTTGGGTTAATATATTATAATTCCTACATTTGCATTGAAATATATATTTTTTTCTATTAATAAATAGCGACATATTGCAGCTGTAGCTCAGGGTCTTTGCTCATTTCACACGATGCAGATGTTATTAATAGCAAATGCCCTTGCACCTATATGATCACTTAAGTCATCAACGCAGTATTTCAATGTTGTTTTATGGACACATCATTAAAGTAAACATAGGCAGGGTGCACAATGAATGTATACATTGTCTTTCCAGGCCCCCTTCACCTCAGGTAGCATTGGTTGGATCCTGCTGTTTGGTTGCTCGCAGCAATGACTGTGTATATGGATGACATGGCAGACAAAACATCTTAATCATCCCCTGGTGGTTGGCAGCAGGATTTAAGCCCCTCCCCTAATTTGGGGGGGTAAATCTTGTTTGAAGTATGATTACTTGTTAATATAATTAATCTGTTATTAGTCTCCCGTCCATAGTGTTTATTTGATGGAAACATTAATCTACAAGGAGACTCTGCTTATAATATTGTCCCTACTGGCAGGAATCACGGCCAAGAGAAGCGGGGCAGCTGGAATACTCATAATTTCCTCACAGCACTGTACCAGCAGTAAATTACGACTGGAGAGAATGTAATGCATAAAACAGACATTTGTGTGTGCACGCGCTGTAATTTCCTGCATGTTTGTAGGCGCGTGTAGGGTTAATCCCTCAAGCTCTCGTATACATGCCCTCCTGAATGAGTGACCGCTTGGATGAGAGCAAGCAAGCCTACTCTGCTTTGTCCATTAAGGTTGTGCCTGCCTGCGTATCCACGTCTGCAAAAAGTTTGTCGTGCAAAAGGCCCTCGCCGCTGCCCCCTGGGTTCCTGCAATTGTATGAAGGTAGAACACTTTGTCCAGCAGGCGACCGCTCTGAGGAAATCTCTCCTTCTCCTTCTGCAAACAGGAAACTGCCTGTCACAGACGTGCTACTGCTTTCTAGAGAGCAAGAGAGAGGGAGAGCTGGGAAAGTTGATGTAGGGCCAGAGTGTGAAACTGAGGTGCAAGGGAAAAACAGCATGCGATTCAAGCCAGGGAACATGGTTTAGGGTATTTATCTCTTTGTGGAAGATCATTTCCATGAGTTATGGGCTCCATAAATGCATGTTTGATAGGGATAGCAACACCTTTAAATGAGATAATACAGAATTCAGTTTTATAGACAATAACCAGCAGCTGTATTAAGATAAGCTAAAACAATAAAGCTCAACAGACACAGGGCAGAATTTGGCACAGCGCAAGTGGGTTTTCTCTCTGTTTTTCTTGGGATATTGACATCACCTGTGACTGTTTAGATAAGTGTTTCACTCACTGAGTCACATGATCAAGGAATGTGCACAGAAGCTGCTAATAAGAGACGGTTCAAAGGTAAAAGATACTGTAGAGTGAAGGAAAGGCCGTAAACCTGTGTGACCTGAAGGCATGACACTGAACCAGTAAAACAGTGTAATCTGAGTCTATTTGGGGCACTGGAGCAGTGGCTTTGCTCATTCTATCGTCTACTAGCTTCACCAAAAGCTCATATAAATCACTGTTGTTTGGTGCAAACATTTCAAAAATATCACAGTGCAACACTTATCACAGTGCGGTGCTTTATAGTGGAGGGGAGAGTCCAGCTGCTAACATCAGAAAAATATGTTTTTTTGAAATATGATATTATTCTTATTAATGAATGTTTTGTGTTATGTTCCAGGTTAATTATTGGCTGTGAGTATTAACTTCCTGGTTGGAAAAAGAACAAAGTAAAATATGCAGCCTGGCCCTTTTCACCTCAAGTAACCAATTTCCTTTGGGCAACCCTGATATGTCACCCCCCCATTTGTGTAATTGCTGCATAACTTGGAGTTTATCTACAGTCTCAGTAAGGCTGTTGATAAGCAACACCAGAGTTACTTCAGAGAGTCAATGATGAGCTTATCACAACTGAATGAATCTCTGAACTACACAAGCCCTGTCCTGAAGCTCAGCGGTTTGTCAACAAAAATCAAAAATGGTTACAAAACTCCCCCCCTGTAATGCAAGTGTAGCTGCAATGTAACAGAGCACATGAGCTTTTCTTTGTCCTCACAGTTAATCATTCACTGGCATTATAAACGGCTGTATTATATGATCCTTTCTCATATCATATTATATACAACAACAATGGCGCTATGGGCTCAGTGTTATGCAATCTGATGCAGATCTATTGTACTTGGAAGTCATGGATTAATTTGAAAGGGAGTCAAGCTGAAAAGACAAAAATAACAAAATGTCACTCTGGGTGTTTCCCGTGCGTCTGACCAGGCCAGTGCCGCAGGGACAATGAGGCGTGTTGCTGGGCTGCTAGTGATAAACTAGGTTAGGCGTGTTTGTTGAAGTAAATTCCTCTGGTATATAATTATGATTTGGGAAGACCGAAAACTGTAAATGGACTCGTTGGGCATGATTAAGTTTTAAAACAAAAGTGTCAAACGTTCTCGTGTTATTTAATTATATTTGAGTAACACTGGACTTAAAAGGAGCAAAGACCACACCTGAGCAAAAGAGATTAGTTGTTTAATCAATAACTTAATAAGACAGAAATTAAACTGCAACTATTTTGATAATTGACTAAATGATTTGAATCAGTTTTCAAGGAAATATGTCTAATATTTCCTGGCTCCAGAAATGACAATTTTACAATTTTTTTACAAATTTATAGACAAAATTATCAATTTATTATTTAAAATTCAAATGGAGATTAACTGATAATTAAATAATCCTAATTTCAGCCCTAAACAATGCTGAATGCTTAAATATTATCAAATTACTTAAGAGTCACAATATTGGGATAAAATATTCTCCCAGGAAGGAAGCAATCGTGCCCCGTCTAGTAAAGTTTGGCATCAATTTATAAAAGTCGACATAAGCGAGGTTGTATGGGCTGAGTCACTCAGTTATCCTCCCGGCTCTCTTTTATCTGGCTCCAGTATCCATTACTTTCTGCCTCAAGCTGCCAACTGTTGCAGCGAGAGGAGGCCGACCCTCCCTCCTCCCCAGCCCGCTGATTGTGTCGAGTGGCCTGTAACAGCCGCTCTTTTGTGCGTATGGCTGCAGTATTCGCTTACCGCCCCCCCTTCCGCTTTGATAGTAGATCGTCATGGTTACCCTTCTGAACTAGTGGTCACGGCTGTGCAGGGAGGATATCTCCTAGTTAAGAAATCACATGCAGCGAACAGTGACACACTTTCCTCCAAAGGCTCCTGCTTCGTTGAGGCTCCCTGTGGTTAGCTCTATTCACTCCCCGGTCAGCTGATGTAGGCAAAACAATTGTTGTTTTGTTGTTTCTCCTCTGCGCAGCCTGTGCACAGCCTATTTCTTTCTCCTCTGTGACACCGTGCTTGTTCGGGTTGGTTTGCACAAGTGTTGCTTTTATAGAGGCCAACCTCCCTTAGTGTTCACATGCCCTCTGATGATGCACTTACTGCCAGGTCAGGGCTTTATTTGCAGATTTCTCCCCTTCCAGGTTTTCTTGCTCACATCAGCTGCAGCAAGCGGAGTCAATAAATAGAGCTGGATCCCCCGTTGAGCTTTTGTATTTGTACTCTTTGCATGTATACAGTTTAGTCTGGTTTCCTTTGCTGTTTTGAATAGATTCAGCTCATGAGGTCATTAAGTGGAGCAGATGTAAAGTGCTGGTGGGAAGAAACAGTAAATGTTTTGGTTTTGTTTTGTGTCACACTGCAACAGAAGCTGCTTGAAGAAAAAATTAAGTATTACATCAGTTTTCTTGGCGTATTCCTGTTTGCATGTATCTTGTAGTATATTACGATCCACTAGGACATTAGGTCAAGTTGCAAACACAACTTGTGGAGGAGGTTAAGTCATATGTGCGCATACAAACTTAATGAGCAACGTGCACAGGCGGTGTGTGTGATCTCTAGGCCGGTTTTCATGAAAGTCTAAATGAGTCTCACACACTGGTTAAGTTCACCTCTACTGGACCACATGAAAAGCTCTTCAGCCTGTAGTCTGACACCAGAACATGGACTCCATACTGCGGCTTTATAATCACGTTGTTTATGCGTGTCTGTATCACAATGTGTGTGTGCCTCACTTTTCTTCATAGCTTCCAAGCTGGGAGCCTTGTCTGTAGGTTTCTGTGGCCTGTTGCATGTGTGACCTCACCATCTTGGCTGTGGCTCCCCTCCAGAGAAACTTTTTCCGTTCATCTCCAGCCTCTAGATTATTCTGGCTTGGCACTTTTAGGAGTCTCTGATCCCCCCCACCCCCAAAATGTCTGTATTTGTATTTCTTTCCTTCTAACCCCCATACGATCATCGGCTGTCTGTCAGTCTCTGTTTCTCCCTGCTCCCTGCCTCTGTGTTATAATTGAAAGCAGCTGTCACACGGTTACTATAGTGCATAGCAAGCAGCTTTTGGAGGAGGACCCAGCGAGTCACTGTCTACAGGTTCCTACAGTTGAGATTTTACATTGGCTCGACACGCATCACAAGCAATATTACCATCATCATCTTCATTGGGTGGAACTAAAGAAACAGAGAGTTTGACAAGTTTGAGTCACAAGGAAGTGAAAACATGGAAAAATAGAGTGAACAAAGGCATAAATCCTCTGTACATATAAGGTTCCAGGCACTGAAGTGTTGCAGGACTGTATCCCATTCAATAGATCAAGGAACTTGCTCACTCTTTATTTAACCAAATCTTAAGCTCATATTTTTAGATAAATTTAGAGTTATTTTGGCTTAAAGATAAAAGGCCTATTAGACATTCATAAAGCCTAGAGGATCTCTGTAAATTCAGAAAATAACTGCTGGAGAACTGGGTCCGGAGGTTATCTAGAATTTACCTTCCACACATGCAATACGCAGCGAGAGGTGGATGCACGAGGTATTAACTCCGCTGCAGAGCTCAGCTGATCTTGTTTACAGCACCGGACATTGTTGTCAGCTCTTATCACCACAAACTCGCGTGACATCTTTGTTGTTGTCTTCCATGTGGAAGATGCATCAACAGGAGAAATTTGTGTTCTCTTTGTTGCTCATTTACTGTCTGTCGTGCGCTAGAAGCATCAACCCCCCCACTCGCTTGTGGTGAATCTAGCATTCTCCTGAATTTCTACAGACTTTATACTAAGAGGTCAGGCAGATAAAGTCCACACAGACTGCAGAGCCTCTCACTCCGGGGACAAAATGGAACTTTGTTTGATGATGATACATTCTCATGCTAGTGCTGAATTAACCAAGTGTGAGTCATTGAAATTCTATAACCAGAACATGCAAGCAGACAATTTAACACACAATATTTTTTTTTAATGTTTATTTGTGTGTTTAATGCTATTTGCAATGTCTGATTTCAATGCATGTTCTAAACCACAAGTCCTGTTTGAGATATTATTCTTAGAGCTAAGCTTTATATGTCAACATTGTTTAGCTTTACAGCAGTCTAGGATATAATTTTACCCCCCAAAAGATTTTCAATTTGGACACGATAGCACTGGTATATCCGTAATGCAAACGTTTCAGAGATAAATTAGGGATAAACAAACCAATAAAATATTTGAACTGTCTCTTACAACTAATTTGCATGAATGATTTTGCATAACTTGATGGATTTGCTTCATGATATAACCTCAGTACCTGCTAAATTAACAGAGACCACGTGTTTAAGTGTCTTACTGCAAGTTAAGTACAGCCCAGTCATTGCACCTTTGCTAAATGAGTCTGTCTCTTAGTTGCTAAGTAAGTCGGTGCGCACCCCAGCTGACTGCAGTCACTGACCTTCTGCCTGTAGTGTTGCCTTTTCTTCATCTGTAGCCACAGAAGCCACCAGCCCATGATGGGGTTGATAAGCAGCATGAGCTGAGTCTGTGTTTCCCAGCCTTCTCCCTTTAAGTGAATCTAATCTGTCTGACCTCCTCAAATCCAACTATTAGATCACTATTAATAGGCTCAGGCAGAGCAGGGCGGTGTGGCTACGCACGACACCCTGAGCCTGGCTAGCTACGGCTTAAGGAAATCAAAGCATGTTTATGCAGCAGAAACGCGGCTTCTGTGTGACTCTGTTTCATTTAGCTGAATCTGTTTGTTGTCCGATTTAGCTTCATGTAGACTGACTGCTACTGTGGCCTGAGGAGAGTCAGGTTTGGCCTTGGCCTCCAGCACTGGATACCAGCCTTGTTGTGCCATGGGAGCAAAACAAATACACCCACCCTCCCCTCAAGCTTTCCCACGGACGCACAAGTCAATACCTGGCACTGTTAGAGAGTTAAATGTCAGTGTGGAAACCAGTCTTTCAGGAGCATTGGCAGATATTTTCACAGTGACAGAGCATTAGTAATCTGTTTATCTTGTGTTGTTGTGTGTCACTGCTAATCTGTATGCTCTCTGTTGTTTTATCTCACCCACAGAGCGGAGAAAACAGAAGTCCTCAGTGATGACCTCCTGCAGGTAAATCATAAACCTGACTGTAGAGCTGTGACCAGCCCTGAACGCTGTTAAGCGTCTGTTTGGAAGTGGCTGCACTCGACATCCCTTTGCAGTCAAAACAGCTCATTTGGCCGAGTGATTTTTGAAGTAGTCCAACATGGGCAAACTTTGGAAGAAAGAGGGACATGCATGAAGCACAATTCAATATTATAGTTTTTCATCCACAGTGCAGGAATGCAGGTAGTAAATAGAAGGTGCCTGTGCCCATGCCTATGCAGAATCAAAAGGGGCAACGCATGTGGCTTTACACAGAAGAACCAGGATCAGTATTTGTGAGTCTGGTTTCACCTGTTCATGATCGTGTAATCACGGTACAAATATTTTGAATTAATTTCCTGTACCAGCTTTGGTTTCAGTCATTTCTACAAAATATTATGCAAAGAAATACATTTTATATCATGTTTCATTTTTTTAAATGCACACTCCAACTGGTGTTATAAAGTTTTCACACGTATGCAGGCAGTCTTTGGTGCATGGCTTCAGTTAATTTATTCACACATGCTAGCTAATATACCATTTAGGGCTCATGTTTTCTTTCTCACTTGACAATTCCAGACAATTCAGGCCATTTCACTTATTAGTCCACACCCCTTGGCTTGTTGGTGGATGAATCATCGACGAGCCTTGACGCAGTTGGAATGAAAAGCTTGTAAAATGTCACTCTTCATTTCACACTGAGAGTTGCACGTCTTCCCTCAATAATAATCTGCAGCTTCAGACGTATAATTAACAGCAATCTTGGTTAGTGATTCATGCATCGTGGGGATTTTGTCCATATTTGGCTCTGAAGTTTTCTCTTCTTAGAACCTGTTGATGCTTTTCTTCTTTCCCTTGAAACTAATCTTTAAGTCTACATGATCTTGTCTGTAATATTATAGTGTGACTGGTCGGATTGATCTATATCAGTATTTGTTTGCTGATATGCTCTGATAAGAAAACTTTAATATTATTGGTATCAGAAAGGTTTCTCTTCCTAATATGGAAATCTGCACCCCCCAAAAGAAACTCATCAGTCTGACTCTACCAACCAAGCAGCAGCTGATATCCCTGTTTAGTTCTCCCTCTCTGGTTGAAGATTGCTATCAAGTGAATTCACCTGGAGTAGCACATGGGTTGTAAACTCTCGGGTCTGTTGCTGACACGCTGTGGAGAAGCTCTATTTGTGAAAACTGCTGCTGCAGGTATTTCACCAGCAGAAATATGTCAGGCGCAGGCAGCAGGTGGGGTTGAGACGACACGCTGGCTGCTCAGCAAAGACATTCCTGTCACGATTGTCTTTGCGTGTGAATGCGAGGGATCATTGATGTTCGAACAAAACTCAGCTGGCTTAACGTCACCCGCTGAAAACACCCTCTATTCTTCTTATTCCTGTCCCCACCCTCTTTTGTAGCCAGTGCATAAAACACATGTGAGTGACAGCTAGAACACACACTGGTGTTAACTTTAGAGCCAGCCTGAGTTGGTGTAACACAAGTGCCCAAGCAGACAGCAGTGACTAACCTCTCGGGGTGATTTCCAGTGAAGAGAGGATGTTATATTCTGTCTGACAGTTGACTTTCTCTGTTCCTCAAAGACACGATTGTTTTCGGCCCCTGTCTGGAAATCGTCCGTCATGACTCTGTGAGCTCTCTCACTTCACAGGGACACTGCTGTCTGATAAAGGAAAAGGGAGTGAGAGATCACTTGATCCCTTCATTCCAGAGATGGCCATGTCACTTAAGACAAAAAAAAAGCTATTTTCATCCCTTAATTAACGAGAAGCCCATTTTTATAAACTTTGATGCTTAAAGTATTTTCTTTTTATATTCAATGCACTCACTTTCAATTAGCCTTCAACTTCCTATTTCTTCTGTAGCAGTTCAAGTTGGGGTTGATGAGCCTAGAAAAGCTAGCAAGAGCAGGCTACACTTTGAAAAAATGCAACTGATACATCCCACGCCCTTCCCATCTGCCCTCTCGTCGAAGCTTCACCCCTATGATCGCGCTTTGCCTTACAACTGCTTGAAGCCGGCATGTTTTCGTGATTCACTCGCTCAACTTCTGGCTATTGATTCTGCGTCAGCAGTGTATGCCTTGGCTTGTGAAGAATGGGCATCCGCAGTGAGAGTATGGTCAGGGTACAAGCAGGCAGGCACTCCCTGCGAGGGCCACATGCACCAGCTTTTCTTTTTCAGACAACTTTATTTATTGATGGCTTTTGGTCAGATTACACTCTGGACCGGGCCAACATTTAGAGACAGAAATCCATCCACACATTCACACCTTCAGTCAATTTACAGTCTCGATTCAGCTTAATCCTCAATCTGCATGTCTTTGGACTGACCAACACTTCTTTGTGACCAGCAAGTTAGAAATGTTGTTGCCTAACCCATGATTCTGTCATGCTCATGACGCCAATGCTCTACTCAGCATTCTTGTGCCAGCTGTCCTGTCCTTGCCTCTCCTCTACATAGCAACCACAGACGTACTCCGCTGTAATAGTTGAGGACATTTTACAAGGTAGCAACCAGGCGCTTTAAACACTAATGTGTTATATTCCTAACGGAAACACAGAATATCTTGTTCATCGATGGCAAACTAAAATAACTACTGCGTCATGTGCTGTTATTTCTGTTCATTCTGGACTTGTCCAGACATGTTAACATCCTTTCTCTTAGGAACCAGTAAACAAACACTGGCGCACAGACACACCTTCTCTGTCTTTATTTCCCCGTCTGTCCTACTTAGCACTGGGATTCCCTGCTCTATGACGCGTCACGGGATTGACCAGCTGTTGACCTCATCACACAGTTTATGGAAAACCACACCTATTTTTGGTTCTGCTCAGGTTTTCCCACTCCTCCGTGTATTTAATTTTTTTATTGCAACGCATTGTGTGTCCAAGCCCGATTAGTTACAATGAAAGGAAGAACACTGCAGTTTTCCTGGTGCCATGCAACCAAAACACTTCCAATACACCCACACAGGAAGTATGTCCCTGTTGGAGTGCAAGGAGGGGAATCCCTGCTTGCTTTGTGCCTGGTACTCACTGGACTGAGTCTAAGCAGTTTTCACAGGCCTATAGCCTGTGTAAGCAGAGTGTGTGCGTTTCTTTTTTTGGTAAGTTTGTATTTAACCCAGCTGTTTTTGGAATGCCGGGGGCCACCATGGGTCAGGAATGACGTAAGAGCGCGAGAACAGTGGGAGGGAAAACAGAGGCGGATATCTGCTGTGGAATTCCTGAGTTCCGACTCCTTTCTGTTTTTGGAACACAATTGTCTGGTATTCGGTTGATCCTCCCTCAGTATTTACTGACTCCATTCCTGCTGGCTTTACCCTCCAGACCTCCGTGTACCCATTTATTTTTGCACCCTTGTTTGTCCCAGCTCCTGCGTACATGTTTGTGTCCTTGAGACACTTCCAGGCTCAGGATTTAGTTTGTCAGATCAGATTTTTCTATTTTCAAAAAAGCACAAGACACACCTGTTCTGTTACATGCAGCCCAATGCTGATTTCCCACGGGACTAAACCGGTTCTTAACATCATCTGACTCCAGACTATTAAGTAGACGAACAGTAACTTGCAATCATCAGCTCTTTTCAGAGGTTGGTGACAGTCAGCCTAATGTTTACACTGACTGTCAGGCACCTGGCATGACTAGGACAGTGAATAGTCATCCTGCAAAGCTTCAGTCGGCCTCTGTCCTTAAGCCAGAATAGCTGCACCCCCCCCATCAATGACAGTATTATATGTTGTCACCCGTAAAGCACAGAGTGGATCTGTGTAGTCCGGCTAGTGGACAGGAGAAAGCCTGTGTAATCAAGAAGGCCTTTTTTAAGACCAAAGAGCCCGTCGCTCTCTGTCACAGCCCAGTGGCTGTTGCTATAGAGACACTTCCGATGAGTCATCTGTTTGAAAGATAACAATTTAGCGTTGTTCCGAAGGGACAAGCCTTATCAATCATGTTTATGCTTTGACCCGTGATGCCTCCAAGGCAGCTGAAAATCAAATCTCGAGGGTGTAGTTTCAATGTTGTAGGATGGAGAAAAGTTAATGGTGTTGATGAGATTAAAGTCACAGTGTGTAAGATTTGGGATCTGTCTACAGAACTTGAATATAATATTCAGTTATGTTTTCACCATGTTTTCATTAGCATAGAACAGGGATGTCCAACTCAATGTAGTTCATGGGCCACATGCAGACTATTTTGATCCCAGGACGGCTTGACTAGTAAATCCAACCGTCTATATCTGTACCGCTTATCCTTTTTTTAAGGGGGAGCTGGAGCCAATCTCGACTAGCAAAGCTTTAACCTAATAATCTCTAACACTTCCAAAGGCCCATTCGATTGTTGGTGCGCACAATTACTGCAGTCTTCACCAGGTGTTCACAAACTCCCTCTCAGAGGATGGCTTTTAATTTGATGTTTTTTTTGTTGGCAGTAATTAAGCTAGCCTTCACAGCTCCATCTCTGAACTCTCTGCTAAAACCAAACTGAGGCTATTCTTACTAACCTACAATTCAGTAACTGTTCTTGTTTATCCTTACAAGTTACTGTGTTTTTCACATTTCTACAACCAAATGCAACTTAGAAAGATTTCAATCTAAATGGGGGATGACTTGAGTCCTGACATTCAGAAGATATTTATGCTCTCACATCTTTGGTTATGTGCAGATCGAACGGCGCATGGAGTTGGTGCGGGTGGTGTCCCACAACACGCACAAGAGGATGGTGTCCTGTCTACAGGGACACATCGGTGCAGACGCAGAGAAGAGACATGTAAGACAAATCATTTTCCAATAAAACATTGTTATTGCTGCAGGTTATCAACTGTTGTGGATGTGATGTGTAATAACATAATCTTTTAGCCCTACCCTCCACATGAATTTTGAGTTTTCACTGTTTCCAGTAAAAATGACGACAAAGTGTCCATAGTAGGCCCTCAGTAATTTCTTTTTTGTGTTTTCTACCCCACATCAATCAAACAAAAATGCACTACAGTCCGTACCACGCCTCTATACGGGAAATGGTCAGGTAAAGGACTGATTACTTATTCCACTCTCTGGTCCTCAGCACCACTCGCTCCATTTCCCATTCAGACATCTGTCATCTTTATTCACAATGCATGACACTTTTTCCTTTGGGGTTTTCTGGTATAAAAAACAGGATGTCGAAGAGTCATAAATGTTTTCGCACAAATATAAACGGTCTAATTTTAAAAGAAAAACAAAAAAAGTGATGCTGTCATTTGATAGATGTCTTCCTTCCCTAGTTTGCACCTTAAGTACCATTTAACATCCGTATTTTCCTCCTTTTGCTCTGAAAGCTCTCCTCCTCTTCCTGACTCTGTGAATTTACTGTTGTGCTCCTCATTGGAATGTCCTTTGTGGGTTTTCCATTGCACAGTGAAGTTACTCTATTGAAATGGGTACTTTTTTGTCTGTCTCAATATAAGTCTAATCACTGGCTTCCTCTATCCTTCGGCCACACGCACAAACAGAAAAAGCTTCCTCTTACCGCTCTGTCCCAAGCGATGGTGGAAGGTGGAAACCAACTGGGAGAAGACTCCTTGATTGGGTGAGTAGATGATTGATTGACGTACAGCACATCCAGTTCCTTGTCCATGGCAACTGTTGCTACAAGGGGCAGATGCACCTCATAGAGTGTGAAAGACACGGCTGAGTATTCAGGCCATGCAATCTGCCCAGTTTTATTTTGAGTTGACGGGACTTTCAACAGTTCCCTTTAGTGATGATCAAATCATTCATTGTGACAGAGAGGCAGTTTCTAGTTGAGGTTCTAGAAAATGACACGGCAGACATTTGTCTGTCTGGAACTTAAGAGGAAGAGAAAGTAAATCAGTCCGTCTGCTGTCATACTGTATGGTTTTATTTTAAGGCCCAGAAGTTTTATTGCTTGAAAACCAAAATGTGCTCCTGGAAATGATAAGATTACAGTGATGTGGTTTTGCTTTCAGTTATTGATTGAGAACAGAGATAGAACTATTGACCCAGACGGAGCTCCTTCTGTGTTGTAAAGATGAGGTGACGTGTCATTGCACTGTTTACAGAGGATCTCACATCCTAACCTCATAGTGCTGATACGATAATGAGACATGAATATGAGTATGTGGGATTTTAACACTCCTTCCTCTCTTTGTCCGGGTGTGTGCATTAACAGGAAGATGATGGAAGTGTGCGGTGAGGCGGAGAATCGTCTGGCATCAGAATTGATGCAACACGAGCTGCAGATAGAGAAGGACGTTCTGGATCCACTCAGCCAGCTAGCAGAGGTCAGAAATCTCACTTATTGTGGACACAACCACATCGGAACACAAGTTTAAATATTTAATTACATATTTACAGCTTGTTTGCCTGTTTAAATAGCCGTTACAACTGTGTTTTCTGTTTGGTCTAAATCGTACTAGAAGAGATGAGTTGGGTCTCTTTCGAGTATTAACCGCCCACTTGCAGAAGAAATTGAGATTTGGGCAAAAGTCACATGTTTCCCATATTGGTTAGATTTAGTAACATGAGCCCGTGAGGTAGGAGAAGTAAAAGTCAAAACAAAACTAACTCATTCCCATCGCTATATTAGCTTAACACGATAACTTAAAGACTGTTCATTTATTTCTACGAAGTTTCTCCAAAAATGATAACTGCTGGTTTATAGACATTTATATCTTTGTACCAAAAAACGTTATATATCGTTATATATATTTTTGGAACGAGCCCGGACTGAGATTCACAGGTATGCTGTGATTGATGTAATTCTTTTGTGCCATTTTAGTATAAAATGACATTGTTGTCACCTGCTAAATAAACCAAAATAAATTAGATATTTATCATTGAACTGGCTAAAAGGCTAATCAGCAGAAAAATCTTAGTCACTCAGGAAAAGAAAAAACATTGTTTGCCAGGTCTTTATCACACTAATTACTTTTAAGCCTGCTCAACATGTTTCGGGTGTAATTTTCTTAGGTGGACATCCCCAACATCCTGAAGCAGAGGAAACAGCTGGCCAAGTTAGTGCTGGACTACGATTCTGCCAGAGCAAGGTCCGTCTCCTCACTTCTTACCTTTTAACACAAGTCCACATCATTTCACATTGTGGTTCTGTCACATAGAAATAGTCTAAATTTTCCTTTGTCTCTCGAACTTCAGATGGTTGCAGGCAACCAAGTCAATAATCTCAGGAACAAATACACATTCACTGACGGCCAAGGCTGACCTACTCAAGGAGGAGGTGGATGAGGCCATGAACAAAGTGGAGCTTTGCAAGGTAACAAGCATGTAGATGATTCATATGTCTTTATAGGCGCGTTTATCAAGTTCATAGCCAGCCATATGTATTTGATCCTGAATGAATGGGAAGGCTAAAGGTCATTTATGGTCTTGGGGCACTGAGTAACAGAAATCCTGGTTAGAACATTAAAGACCCTCTGGCTCTCAGCTTGCTGACGCACACAAATGACTGAACATGCCCCGTCAGCTCCGTGCATGTGTGTTTGCATCTGTTCAGTTGAGTCACTTGTGACTTTTTACTTGTGTATTGGCTGCGTGATGTGTCAGGGTTTTCTGTCCAGGAAGCGCAGAGCCTTGTGTTTCCTTTTCCCCCGTTCTCCCTCCCAGTCTCACTCCGGCCTGCCAGGAGCCAGGAGGATTTATGACTCACGTGGTGCTTAGCTGACCACTGATGTCCGTCCGTGTGCCATCTAAAACAATCCATTCTCTTGATGGATGACGCTGTGTAGTGGAGATGGAGATCATTGATTTTATTAATGACAGTTAATGCAGCAATACTGCTCTTGCCCTTTCTTGGCTTGGATTGTTTGCACTGCTGTTACCAATATTAGAGTAAAATTGTCTGGTACAGATCTCTTGGCCTATGTTACAATGTGTATGTGTGTTCACACATTTTGAAAATGTAATTTACTGTCTATCTATAATTCGCAATTATGATTATAGAAAAAACAAATACAACCAAATATAGTTATATAACTTGTATAAAAAATAATGATGAAGACACATCTTTTCTGCTTTGTTTATTCTGTAAATACAAGTTTTCATATCTAAAAACATAAACACAGATACCGACATGTCTATGAAGGTCTCTTATTGGCTGATACCATCTGTTATATTGGTCATGCTCTAATCTAAATAACGTTAGCATTAAGTGTTTTGTTATCATTCAGCGCTCCTCCTGTTTAACTTCCCGTATTTCCTCCACAGGATCAACTTGCTGCCGACATGTACAGTTTTTTCTCAAAGGAAGGCGACTATGCCTGTTACTTTGTAATGGTAAGCTCAGCATGTCAGCAAGTCCAACATGTGTTTGCATGAGTTCCTGTGGGAATATTCACAGCTGCAGAGTAACCGGGGGGGTCAGATTCTACTGACTCTCTATCTCTCTCTGTTTCTGTAGCTCTTGGAAGCTCAAGCTGATTACCACAGAAAGTCTCTCACTCTTCTGGAGAGCGTCTTGCCCACCATCCAGGCTCAACAAGGTATAATACACGTAAACAAGCCTTTTCACTCACACCCAGTTAACACGAAACAGAGCAGCAGGGTTATAGAGCAATCACACACAAGACTGTGTGCGGCTCGTAGCACGGGACCTCTTTTTATATGTGTTCTGGAGAATGTGTGTGTGTTTTTCTTTGGTGCCTCTGTTGCGTGTTGACCCTTTCAAACAAACCTTTTCCTGATGGACAGAAGTTTGTGTTTCTTATTCACTGCAAGAAATGACCCAGCTACTGCACTACTCAGTTATATCACTCTGTTTTTCCAAAATTCTGAACTACACTTCAGCCCCATTTAAGGTAGAAGGCCATAACTGAGGCGCCGATATTAAAAAACACTCCTGTGTTTCCAAAAATAATGTATTTTCCACTTTACCCACATAAAGTCGCCCATTTAAGCTCTCCCTGTTTTTTGACTTTACCCTCTTAAGCTGTTAAAGGAGGTTGTTGTTTCCTGCACTAAACACATGTATCCAAACCACACAAGTCTGGTCTCCCAGCATGTGGTGATGACTCACGATCTACACACACACACAAACACACACCTGGGTTTGTGTGTGTTTGTGTGTGTCTGCTCCTCCAACCACTCGCCATTTCAGTCTTCTGCCTCCCCATTCTCTCACATTAGCTCACACACGCACATAAATAGAGAACGAAGGTCGAACAGTCACTCCTGCTGGCTGGGAGCATGTGGTTATTATTATTTATTTATTGGGGCGGGGGGGGTGGTGAGGCTAGGAACTGGCCCTGGGGAGAGTTGTTGACCCAGAAATCAGCCATAGAGACCAGCAACAGACTGCTTTGCACTGAGTCCTGTGCAACATGAATAAAGTTACAGTATCTAGTCTCACTGCCTCCCTCTCATTATTTATCTTCTCTTTGGTGATCAGACTCGTGGACAGAGAAGCCTGCGTTTGGCACAGGGCTGGATGAACACCTGAAGAGATGTGGAAGGGAGATCGCTCTGCCATTAGAGGCCTGCGTCATGATGCTTCTGGAGACTGGCATGAAGGAAGAGGTGAGGAGGTTAAGATAGAGACGGAAGGAGAGATCCGACAGGGACTTGAATAAACATGTCCTCTTTGGTTGATCAATAATAAGTGTAGGTGGAAAGCTAGGAGTGGAAAGTATGGATCACCCTCTCCTAATGTATGTAGGCTGTGCTATCTACTTGATTTTTTCAAATTGTGGCCCAAGCTGCACTTTATTCCCCAACAAGACACTGTCGTGAGAAATTAAAAGAATTGATAGTCATATGGGGCATCATTATTTTAATGTGAGTTTAAAAAAGGCAGTTGTTTGCCAGCATGTTGTATAGCGTTTCAACTTAAAATGATTATAGTATGTCACGGCTGTCAGCTTGACTTTCTCTACCTGCCAATTGCCAAATACTGATAAATTCAACTTCACATAATAGTGACCAGCAACAGTCAGTTGATTCCGAGGTATCTAAACATCGTACTCCAGGTTAATTCCCTCTACAGTATTTTATACCATGGATTATGATTTTGTCTGTTCATCTTAATTGCTCCTATGTTTTGGTTGTGTGACCACGTGTGAATAAAAGGAGCTGTCGCAGCTCATTAAAAGTCACACAAAGCTGTGGCTGCGATTAGCGGCTCTACTGGACATTAACGACACCAAGCTTTAAATCGTTTGCCCGTATAAACATCTAAAGCCTTGAGGAGATGGGTGGACAGACAAAGTGTAAACAAGGGGAAACTCTGTAAAGTTGTTCCAGAGACACTGTCGCCGCCCTGGTGATTTATGAAATGCGATGTCCCTTTCCCGAAAACAAATTTAGAATACAATAGAATCCACTTTTCTCCTGTCCATAAATCAGAGCGTTTTGTATGTGTACGTGTTTGTGCAAATGTTTTTAGAAAAAAAAGAAGTAGAGAGAGTGCGAGGGTTAACTGCAAAGGGCGTTATTTGTGGCCCTATTCATTCCCTGCTGAGCCCAGTCTGTGTCATTGTGGTGTGAAGACGGCTTTTGTTTATGTGTCAAAGTAAATAGCTTGATGGGCTGTGAGTGCAGGGTGTATTTGTTTGCCTTCTTTAAGGTTTCATTATGTGCAGCTGGCTGGGGGAGTGTATGTAGTGGATTTATACACACTATCTATAATTGACTGTTCAGAAAGTGTGTGTGTGTTTGAGTGAAAGCAAAGGGCGGTGTGTGCGCATTAAATGTCTGCAAGTATCGCTGCTGTTGTTTGTTTGCTGGCAAAGTTACTGTGGTGTATTTATCTTTGTGTGTGTGTGTGCGTGTCAGGGTCTATTCAGAATCGCAGCAGGAGCGTCCAAGCTAAAGAAGCTAAAGGCGGCACTGGACTGTTCCACTTCACAACTGGAGGAGTTCTACTCCGACCCCCACGCTGTCGCTGGTATGTCCCGAAAACCAAGGCTATTTTGAATTACTGTATTTATAAATTTATAATAATAATTGTGTCTTCTTGACTTCTGTGACCATCACAAACATAATTACAAAACTTCACAGATATTCTCTATAATCTTCTTAAACACACCCACACTGCAAGGTTAGAAAATATCATACTATATATTATATGATATTAAAATCATTGGTCCGGAGGCAGCGACGTCTTATATGTTATGTGTTCATGGGGAAGCAGATATTAAAAAACATAATGGAGAGTGGAGTGAGGCGTCAAGTGGCTCTAATATTAATTAAAAAAAAGGAAAACAAATTGTCTGGATAAGAATATGGTCAGAGAGACCCGGGCAACACAGATGACCTATTTTTCAGATGAGATTTTCTCTGTCAGTTTTGATATGTGACAACAGTGGCACGCAAGCTGACAATAGCCTCTGAATCTTAATCGTTGCTTTGCAGTACAGCTGCTCTGATGTCTTTCTCTCCCCCTTTGCCATGTTACACTTTTCCATTTATATTAGTTATATACAAATTATTAATAGGACAATAATGTATCGAATCAGGGTTAAATCAGCCAGAAACTTCCTCAGCACAGTTTAAATGACGTTTTGTTTCAGGAGCACTGAAGTCCTACCTGAGGGAGCTCCCAGAACCTCTGATGAACTACCAGCTTTACGATGAATGGATCCAGGCATCCAGGCAAGGCTCACCACATTATCACTGGAAATAAGACAAATCCCTGTACTGCAATTAGGAATGTATATTTGGTCCAAGTACTATATGTCCCTGCTTTCAATCGTACATTTTGTTTTTTTATATATCTAGTGTGACAGACCCAGACAAGAGGCTCCAGGCACTCTGGGTTGTATGTGATAAGCTACCAAAGAACAACAAATCCAACCTGAGGTTAGTTGTTTTATTGTTATTCAAGTCATGACAGTATTGCTTTGGTTTTCCTGTGGTATGACCGTTTACATCTGTGCTCCCATGCAGGTATCTGGTGAAGTTTTTAGCCAAACTGGCTCAGGACAGTGAGACGAACAAAATGACCGCGAGCAACCTCGCCATTGTCCTGGGACCCAATCTGCTCTGGGCCAAAACTGAGGGGTGAGAAGGGGATTGAGAGGGAGGGGACACAATTGATGATGAAAATGTATAAAAAAAAAGGGTAGATGTATGTGACAGTCTTTGAAATGCATGTCCGTGAATGGATTTCCAGAATGATTGTATGTAATTTGAGCCTATTTCATTCTGGTGAAAAAAATCTACTTTTTGCTCCTCTGCTCGTGTCCACCCAGGAGTCTGGCTGAAATGGCTGCAGCTACCTCTGTGCACGTGGTGACCATCGTGGAGCCCATTATCCAGCATGCAGACTGGTTCTTTCCTGAGGGTAGGTTCTGGACCCCTCTCCACCTCTTGTTTCTCTTCATTCATTGTAGCCAGTCACAGGCTATCGTACATCAGGGACGCACGGTGAAGGATATTGATGTCGACTGCCTCGTAAGATAGACAGTCGGCATTGATCAAGCTTCCAAGCACCAAGATAAAAATCCCTCTCGTGTCTGTCTCTTGTTCCTGCTAGACCTCTCTGCAAGATGTACTTTATTTTATCTGGTTAAATCTTATCTGTCCCTGCAGAGGTGGACTTCAACGTGTCCGGAATGTTTGCAATGCCCATACCTGCATCAAACCACAACAATCACCTGGACTATGACTGCAGCACCATTGAGAGGAAGAGGCCTGGCAGTTCCATGGGACCAGAGAACGACACAACGCGCAAAGACAAGTAATCAGCCATGATTTTCTCTGTAGCTCCTTCTGTCCCACACCGTTGATCACTTAATCCAGTGAATTAATTCTTTGGAAATGATTTCACCAGTTGCTTTTCCGGGTGCTTTTCTTTTGCTTCTAGTAAATGTTGGGCTAATTTGGATTCTTATAATATGACCCTTAACACTGTTTTTAATGAATTCTCTCTGTGTGCTCTGGGGTTTTTTGGTGATTTCTCCCTCCTTTAACCTTTCTCTCTCACCGTCTCCCCGCCCTCCCTGTGTAGCACCCCTAACAAGCACTCGGACCACACCCTCCGTAGAGGCAGTCACACCTTAGGTAGAAAGCAGCACACTTCACCTGCCTTCCAGCCTCCTTTACCCCCTGTGGAGGCTCCAGGGCAGGGGCAAGGGGCTGGCCAGGTCCCCCAGCCCTCAGCCGAGCCCCAGCCACAAGCTCCTCCAGGGGGGGCTGGGCCTGACGCTGGCCAGAATAGCTTGGCGCAGAGTTTGGCTGCTCTTGCAGCAGCTCAGCAGCTTCTAGCCCAGCACACAGAAGAGCTCAGGTAAGGGCTGCTCTCCTGCATCTCTGCTGCTGGTGGGGAATGACACTGCATGCCAGACAGACAGACAGTTTTCATGTAGTGTGAAGACATATCTACCATCTCTGTGAACTCACATAGTCCAATTGATGCATGTTTCACTGGTAGATTCTAGTCAGCTCTTCATCTCACGGTCACTTTGGCTCATCTTGTATCTCCCGCAAAAACCACAAGTTGTCTTACACCACCACCAGTTCCAGCTATGCAGACTTGTCTGAAGTCAGCCCACAGACACGCCACAACAATGGCTGCTGTCATTCCGCTAACAGTCGCTTTCAGGGCCTCCGGACTTCCCATCCTTCTGCTTTTTTCTCCCACGAATCACTGGAATCAGCACTAACTGGCTCAAACTGCTTTGGGAGGGTTGGACCTTAGTGTCCCTTGTGCAGCGGCTGAAGGGTTTCTTTGATTTAGTTGGTGAAAGGACAACATTCACGTCCACACAGATAAGACTATTCAGCTACGCGTTCTTTCGCTCCCACACACTCTGTTGGGAAGGTGAATTTAGATGAGACACCCAGTTAAAAATTGTTAAGTTTATTATCACAACACCTAATTACTGAGCTTTAGTATATACCACTCAGTAGTGGATGCTCTTGTAGAAGCAGTGCTCCAGAATTTCAGATTTCAAATTAGTAAGTTTTACAACCCTCTTTCTGTTCATCTTCTCTAAAGCAACCCAAGGCTTCGTGACTCCACATCCGGACCGACCCCTCTGCTCCAGAGGAACGGCTCTGGAGGAGGGGGCCAGGCTGTGGGACACATGGGCACTGGGACCTCTGGGACCTCTGGGGCTGGATCCATGGGGCCCAGCCCTCACACGCTGCGCAGAGGTGAGACTCTGCACTCTGGTACAAAAATACATATTTCATTAAAGGTCATCACTCATCCAGGTCAAGTTATGTGTGAAGTTTGAATGGAAATGTATTAATCCAATATCTTGTCCTCAATTAATCACATGTTTCTCCAACATGTTCCAGGTACCAAGAAACAGGCTCCTCCCCCTCCTAAACCGACAAACCCCCCTCCCAGCCAGCCCTGTAATTCAGTAAACCACGCCTCCTTATCAGGCTCCTCCCAGTCCCTCAGCCCGACCCCCAGACCTCTGTCCAGCCACTCCCCCACCTCGCCCACCTCTCCGACCTCCCAGCCATGTGCCACGCCCAGACGCCACTCCAGCAACCAGCCACCGATCCAGGCGCCCAGCCATCCGCCCCCGGAGCCTCCGACACCGACCAGTCCCCTAATGCCGCTCGCATCACTGGGCCAGTCCGGTGGGGACCAGCAGAGCTCGGACCCCTCTCCTCCGGGCACCCCGACCCCTCCGGACACCCCTCCCCCCTCCACCGCCACCCAGGATGCAGTCGCTTCTCCGTCCCCGTCTCCCTTCCAGTCTGGCTCTCTTCCCCGGCCGCGACCCGTCCCCAAGCCCCGGAACAGACCCAACATCCCACCGCCGCCTCAACCCAGCCCACTGACCGGAGACACTAATGGGATCTGTGCCACTGCATACAAGATGATGGGTGAGTGTTAACTCTCAAACTACAACTGCATGTCCGATTGCAGATGAATGTCACTGCTCAACACAGGATGTACTCTCTCTCTAATAGTCTTGCATTGTAATACCTCTGCAGGTTAAAGAAGCACTTGTGAGAGGTTTGTTGTTAATTGACCTTTTCACTTGCACTTTTTGTTTGTGTCTAGAACTCTCACTCTTCATCATTGTCATTTTGGTTTGCCTGCTGCCGCCATCAGATCTCATTTACTGTAGTCCTGACCCACGACTATCATCCTGCGTATTAAAGTCCATTTATCAATAAACACATTTCCGATTTGGTTAATAGAAATATTCAAGTAACACAAAATGAAGAGAATATAAACCCTCAGGAGGGAAGGTGAGTTGATAATAGTCCAAACCAGTTCCATATCATACATCCAGTTCACTTCATAGACTGTATATAAAGATGGACGACATTACAGCTTCACATAAATGAAGCCCATCATCTTACCCGTGGGCTGGTTGAAGTATCGGTCATGGATCCTGCCTCCTCTATGTCAGTGGTTGGGACATGGACCAAACTAACAAGTCAAAGTACACGTGGAATGAGTGAAATGTCATGATTGACAGCAGAGACTGACTCATGATTGGTGGAGAGCTTGTATCAAAGGGACCCTGTTACCACGGCTCCACAACACGATCACAGTCGTGCAGATAAACATCATCCATCTTTATTTACAGTCAGGATGATCATTTGATCACGGGTCACTCATCTTTTTTGCTGTCACTATAATGTAACATCACCGGTGAGGGTTTCAAAGTGATGTGTTCTTCCTGAGGCTGAAAACCTGTGATCATTTTCAAACCCTCAGCTGTCAGTGGGCAGTTTGCTATTTTTTATTATTTAAGTATTGTTTGACTGTTATTTATTGTATATAATGTTTCATTTGTCATTGTGGTTGTTGTTAATGAGTTTTAAAAGCAACATCCCTTCATCCAGCATGTGTACTGCTACTAATACTACTACTACTGACATGCATGTTTTTAACTGTTCTGTTCTTGACATTAATGTCTCATCTGTAGATACTGCTCATGTTCAGAACAGACAATAAGAATCCTAATCCTGAAAACACATAGGTTTTTATATATATATATATATGCACGTGTTAATATATATATATATATATATATATATATATATATATATATATATATATATATATTTGAATTTAACAATAAGCTGAAGAACAACAGCTATCAGTTCAACTCTACTTCCTTGATATCAGATTTCCCATCTGCTCTCTGTGCCTGTTGCCCTGCTGCTTTCAGTCTCTGACCAAACAGCGCCTCCTGCTGTTCAGCCACAGAGCCTTTGCAGCTGCTCACACTATGGAAAATATTACACAGCCTCACTGGATGGCACACTTGGCACCAGCTTGAAGGGTTTTAATGCTGCAGGATGAGGCTGCACATGTTTGTGATTAGGGCCAATGTTCTTACAATGTGGGCATGAACAGTGTGTTTATCCTGTGAAGGATGTTTATGTTTTCTTGTGTGTTTGTGTGTGAAACGTCTGCATGTCTGGAAACTTCCAAACACTATCAAAACAGGAGGAGTCGGTTCTAGCTGATGTTCTCCTTTGAGTTTCTGCTCTTCCTCGTCTTCTCACTGTGATTTATTTCTCCCTCATCTTGTGTCTGCAGAGCCCGGCCATGTCTTTCAAAGGGCTGAGTCGAGCGTTGGTCCCTGAGTTCGCTGTAGAGCAGCAGCCAGCGATGAGCCCTTCATCATCCTCCTCCTCCTCATCTTCCTCATCCTCCTCCTCCTCCTCCTCCATGCTGCCTCCCCCACAATGACTGTGACCTGGACACTGAGAGCACTGTCCTATAAGGAGGAGACAATAACACACTCTGGTCCAGAAACACCCCTCACACACCTCCTCTCATCATACACACACCTCAGTTAATCTCCTGTTTCCTGCAGCCCTCCTCACACTGAGACCATCCTCTGCTGCTGTCCAGCACCAATGATCCACTCTTAACGAGACGTAACTCACCTTCTGGCAGTGATGGACGTCACAGGGCTCTCAGTGAATAATGGCTGGGCTAGATGATTGTTTGACAAAGCTTCCTCTCAATGTACACAAACGATTCACATCATTTGGAGACACAGCAGGGATCTTGGTGCAGAGCCGCTGTATCGAGGCTCAGCTGGTACACACGCTCGGCCAATCCTCTGCTGTCAATCATGTCGTTTCACCCTATTTGTATAGCATTAAATAACTAATGAAACCATGGGCCAGAGAAATGTAAACCTGAACAAGAACTACCTAAAATGATACAAAAATCGATTGACCTGACTTTATTGTGCTCCACGTCCCATCCACTAAGCAGGCAGGGATTATGACCTATACTTCAGCAAGCCACCAGGTGGCACTAAAGAAGAGTTTGCTTCAACGTTGCATATTTTTTTTATGGTTAATGTCATTGTGTGTTCAATACACAACACTCTAACTATCGCAACTTAGTCAGCACTTTGTTGTCGGTATGTGTGATTTACCTGCAGGTTAACTAGTGTAGCTAAAGCTGGTTTCATCTCAAGCTGTCGGCCATTATTCACTCACTGAGTCATTTTGACTACCATGATGGTGCCACGTGTCTCTGTGAGAAGACGTGTGACACACACACACACATACACACACACACACACTGCCACCTCCATCTTCATACCACGCTCCCTGCAGAATGACCTCCAGACAATCAAACAGCAGAGGGCGAGGACTGAAGATTCCCCAGTGACGCTGTCAGACATTGATACGTAGCAATATGAAGCAAGGCCACTGACTGTGAACAGAAGATAATGGTTTGGGGGGCGGGGGGGCACATACTCTGTGAAAGCCACAATATGGACTGACAAGACCCCTGTTTGGAATTTGGGTGTGAGGTGTTTTTTTGCATTTTGTCCTTTTGAAAAATGGCCTTAGAAGAAGATTTAAAAAAAGATGATGATGAAGAAGAAAAAGAAGAGGGGGGTATTTTTACAGCATGGGGTGGAGGGGCGGTCGGGGGATCAGCAGGTGAAGTAGAAACCAAAACTGTTGCGTAACATGTAGCTGGTGACTGCAGGTTTCCAGTCGTCGACTTCCCCTCCTTTGTTCTTTATTTTTATTTGTCTTTGTAAGGAAACCCTCCCTCCCCTGAATCCTCTGTCACTCATGTATTTATTTACCAAGTTCTGAAAACACACACATTCCCTGTGGCTTGACTTAATTAATTCAGTCTTTAAAATGTAAATCATGCCTTATGGGTTCCCCCACAGAATCCCCTAATAAGCATTATATGATATTATCTATTTACTGTACGGAGGATGTACTTGGCTCCCAGTACTTACAGTATTTTCCAAGAAGCTGTCTTGGCAACAGTTGTGTTTCAGGGATGTGAGGACGGTGACTCAGCAGCAGCAGCAGTCGTGTGTATGTGTATGTGAGAGAGAGCGAGCGAGAGAGAGAGAGAGAGTGTGTGTGTGTGTGTGTGTGAGTGGGTGGTTCTGTGTCGTTCCTCGGGAGATGTGTATTTAAATGTGTTGACTTGTTTGGGTTGTTTTCTTTTTACCCAGCAGGAGGAGCAGGGTGAACACAGCCTGAACACAATCAGTATTTTAGCCTTCCATCCCTCTCTTTGTTTTCTCTGGTTGTTTGCCGGGACGTTACACACAACAGACTGAGTGAGTGTGTGAGTGAGTGAATGTAGTGAAAGGAGAGCCTCTTGATCCTGAAGAGAAAGACACGTCATAAAAACAGCTGATATTGCACTTGAGCGCAGGCCAATGAGTGGTTTCCTGGTTTAGAGGTATTCTTCTTATTTCCAGTCTCTCCCACTGAGCTGACGGCACAGGCCACTGTGATCCCTCAGTAGTGACGTGGCGTCAGATTGATGTGGTTGTTTTTTTCCACCAGGTCAAACGATGAAGAAAAAAGGGCTTTATTGTATTTTCTGTGTAAGCTTTTGGATTATTTTGTTCTTTTCTGGCCTCAAGCGTAATGCAGAGTCCCGTTCCCAGAGAACCGACTGGACATGGTACCTGTGGAGAGAGTCTCGGATGCTGCGGTTGGATCGCTCTCTCTGCTACCGTACCTCGCTGCCTTATCCCTGCGCATCAAGCTCGAAGCTTCTTTAACGACAGAAAGCTGCCATGAAACTAGAGACGATGTTGCTGATGCTGCGTTTTTCAGCTCCATAGTTTTGTACGTTGGCTGTTTGGTCGGCTTAAATGTGGAATAGAAACATGTAATAGGAATGCTTGGTTATACCCCTTTCCAAAGAAATAAAGTATATGAGGAACTATTTCAATGTGCTCAGGATTTATCATTTGTGCGATATAAAAAACATAAACTAGTTGTTAAGGTAATAATCAGAGATTTAATAACATGTCAATACATATAAATATATCAATCATAATAATAATGATGTGCTTTTGAATGTTAATAAATGTAACATTTGAAAATGTTTTTCAAATGTTAATACTTTTACTTTTTGTATTTGACCGGATGATGAACTCAAGGAGCCGTAGATCCTGTCGTTTCACCCGGTTTTAAAGAATCAAATAACAAAAACCAAATGTAACATGTCGGTGTGTGAAGGACTAAATATACATTTTTGAGAAGTATTTATTTGAAGCTCATTTGATTTTTACCATCACCAGGGAGCAGTAGAGACGGTTTGGCTTTAGAGGAGCAGCTGGGTGTTTATGATGTAAACAAAACAAATATAAAAACATGTCAGATTAAATAGTGCCTGTATCAACAGACTGTTTTAAACATGGGTCTGAGATAAATCATTAAAAAGAATATAGAAATCATTTATACACCTCATAGAGGAAACTTTCAAACCCTGACCTAAAATAATCTATGTATATGTACATTATAAAATATATATGTGATCACTGTGGATTATATAAGTTGAATGCAGTTACTATAGTAACAGTATATCCTGTCAGTCTAGGATTTCCTTTTCAGGCACAGAGGACACGTCAGGCGGGTTTTACTTTCAAGCATGATATTTTTATAGATCAAAAACAGAATATTCTTCTTTTCTGAAAGCACTGAACCAAACATGGAGGTAAAACAACCACGAAACATAGAAAACAGATATAAAAAGGAGCCTGGAGGCAACGGATGCATAAAACCTAAATAAACTGGACCGGACACAACAGAGATGTAACTTATTTCAAACCTAAAATATCCAGGGAGGGTTAATGCTACCAGCTGCACGTCTGAACACACTAACTGCACCGACATGCAATCGACTGGGACGAGGAAACACGGTCACTACACTCAGAGCAGCTAGAGTTGCAGTTTCTACGAGTCCGGCTGAAGCTGTGCGTAAAGAAGAAGGGAGACGGCAACTTCCCGAGGTCGCTCGGGGGGGAAAAAGAAAATAAGAAAACAAATAGGGACTCAGGACGAACGGGCACGCGGTAGAAAGTGAAGATGACGAGCAGTGCATAGCAAATACAGTTCAATGTACAATCTCAACAATAGTCATCAACATAAATACAACACAGCTACAGGTACACTGTACTGTAGATGAGTCATGAGATCACCATGACGACCACAGAAGCAGGAAATAGTCATTTACAGAGGGGTGGGCGGTGTTTTCTTCTCTTCTCTTCTCCCACACGTTTGACATTCATTGGTTCGACAGCTGTGAAGCCGTGAGGCTGCGTTCACTGCACTCGATGTTCACAAGTGCGGAGCTGAGAGTGAATCTGGGTCTGAATAAAGGAGAGGGTCAGAATACTGGGGGTAGTAGCAGCGTGGCTACAGATTTATTAAGTTTGCCATAGAATTTAATCACTGTCATATAAAATAAGAAAATAATTAAAACGTTATAAGTAGCGTAATATTGGAAATCTAGTCAAAACGAATGGGGGAAATTTAATATTTTGTTGATTTATAAATAAGGTGTATTTATTTTGTTTCCAATCCAAACTTGAGCTTTTCTGTTTTTTTAGACTTTTTTGTTTTCAAGGTTCCAGTTTACATTCTTATTTGTTGGTATCACTCGGCTAAATTTAACCAATCCAGTTTGAGCAAATCAAGTTTTGAACTTGGAATTTCCAAGAGGGGAATCTAATCCCCTGTATGTTGTGATTTGGCATTATACAAATTAAGTTGAATCAAACTGAATCAAAATAGAATTAAAACCTTTTTAAATTCACCTCAACAGGAAGATTTCAATTTGAAAATGTATAATTCAAGATTATGAATTCAGAGGTGGTTTAACCTTTGGCCACGTTTGACTTCCAGAGAAAACGATCGTCTGGTCCTCATCAGCTGGAAATGGATGATTTTTCTATTTAAATTAAATACATTTTGAAATTCTAGCAAAGGATGCATCCGAGATGAACAGTATTTAAATCTTTGAATTTAGCCCTGCAGTATGGGAGGCAGTGAACGCACCACTGTTTGTCCTGTCTGATCGAACCCTCCTCCTGTGGAGACTCTGCACACAATCAATACAACTTCTGAATCCTCTTGATTCCAGAGAACTGTCTTTTACAATTTCCCGACAGGACCCGATAGAAAATATAAACTTTATATCATCATAGAATAAACACGGCGATTAATCCTTTTTCATTACTTACATTTCATTGTGAAGCAGCTTCGAGATGAAGTGAAGGGATCATATGTACACGGACGTTTCTCTGTGGTTCTCTAACATGTGCTGAGGAGCTTTAGAATGTGAAGATGTGAGCGTGCGCTGAGTTCCTGAATGTTCCTGCTCTGCCCAGCACCTGAAATAACAGCCCTGCTGCACACGGGGCACTCGTTCTCTGGGTTGGCCGTAGATGACGTGTTCTCTGCTCCCTGTTGGTTTGAGTGTCTCTCTGTGTGTGTGTGTGTGTTTGTGTGATCTTGGCACTTTGGTTGTGGAGAGCAGAGTGAAAATGGAGCCGAGCGGCCTTGGTTGGTTTGGCCCTGACGTCCGCCCGTGTTCCGTGCTCCTACCAGGCCGGAGGGGAGGACAGCCTGGGGCTTCTGGGGTTCTCTGGACTCTGGGTCTCACTGAGCGCCCTCTGCCAAACAAAACCCATAATCTCATCGGATTGATACTTCTTTTGATCGTATGATTTCCAGATTTAAAGCACATTTGTTTGTTCCACACACTTTGCTGCTTGATCCCTTTCCGGCTACAGGCTGTGTGACTGAAGGCCTGAACTGTTTAAGAGGTTTGACTCTGCTGCACATGTCCCACTGTGAGCCGCTCGGCTCGGTAACTCACCTCAAACTTGGAGATGAACTCAGCAAAGATGGCGAAGAAGGTGTCTGTGCTGCTGGATTTGCCGTCCTCTCCGAAGTAGGAGGCCACCTTGGAGAACTCCTCCATCGCTCGGGTCTGCAGAGACTCCAGGGACTGGATCGCGGGGTGGCTGTTCTCCAGGAAACTCTGAGGGTGCAAATGGTCACGCGTTCATGGGGTCGCGAAAAGTAAAGATCAGTGTGTGTGTGTTTCTGTGTGTGTGTGTTTGTGTGTGTGTGTGGGTCTTTTAAATACGCACAACTTCCCATGTGTTTTCAGTATTTAATAAAATGGACCTACGCTCATGATGGAGGCAAAGTGGTCCTCAGAGGTGGGGGGGATCTTCATACAGGCCGTCCTGATGTCCTGGATGGTGGCGTGAAGGTCACTCAGCTCCGTTGTGACCGTCCTCTGGTTCACTGCATGAGGGACAGGGACTCATGAGGGGACTTGTTACCACAGCTGAGAGCCAGCAGGCCAGGGGCAGATCCAGGGGTGGGGCCAGGGGCCCAATCTGATTAGCCCCTGAAGTGGCCCTGACCCGCCAGTAGTCACCTACTAAGAATACTAACAATCTGACAATTTGCAAAGAGTTTTCTAATTATAATCCATGATGTGTGTCTTAGCTCAAATCTATAGAGCTAACAGTAAACAATGATTGACTTAAACATGAACCTTACTGAAAAAGGAATGGTACATGAACATTGGATATATAATTTGCCCCTCTGTGTAAATTGTGGCCCCTTTATTCACCCCGATTTAGAAAAATCCCAGATCCACAAATGCCACCAGAGCAGTTTTAAATTATTAAATTCAAATACGCCTAACTCTGCTTGAAGTTAGTTGTTTTTGGTGAAGTCTGATAACTCTGCAGGGACCCAGTCAGAATTTAACAGGATGGAACAATCACATTCAGCGCCTGAATGGTTTCCAGGGAGGAGAGCAGAGTGTTAAAGAGCTCTGCTGCTGAAGCATCATCATCGTACCCTTGGCCGCCAGAGGCACCGTCGTGAGGTCTCTGGAAAAGTTGAGCAGCTCGGGGAAGTGTTGGCACAGCGACTTGGCCAGGATGTGGAGGAAGGTGGATTTTCCGTCCACTGTTTTGGTCGTGCTAAGCTGAGAGACACGAGGGGGGAAAGGAGTGAGACTTCCAGAGACCGAAAAACCAGAAATTCAGATAAACACGATGTGGTTGGAGAGCGACCGCTCTGTACCTCGGTCAGGAAGTGGATCTTGAAACTGGTCGTCTGGCTGCTCTTCGGCTGCCCGTTGTTCAGGTAGTTCCCCATGGCGAGGACAAACTGTGGGAGGAGAGAAGCACTTAATGACCACTGGTACCAAGGCAGGCTGACCTCACTGGGATCCTCTCTGCTCTGGACGTTTACCTCCAGGATTTTGGCCAGTTTCTTGCTGCTCCTCAGCTCCACCGAAGCCTTGTAGATGTAATCGTACGCGACCTTCATCTCCTCCGCCCTCTCCTGCAGGGTGGTCTTGAAGTGGAGGCTCCGCAGGCGAGTCTTGTACTCGGGCACCGTCAGCATCTGAACCACAAACAAAAAAATCCCTCATCATTTACCTTCCTTGTTCTCCACTTTCTGGATTCGTTGGGTTTCAGATTTTTTTAGGTACCTGGAAAATGAACTGGTCGGGATCGCTGAGTTTGGCCGGGTCCTGCTCGAACTGCTCGTACTGCTTCACCTCCTCGTCGTCGGGGGCGTAGAGCAGCAGCTGCTTGATGTGGGCCGGCTCCAGCCTGTTGGTGGTCATGTTCATCAACACCTGACGCAGCTCGGCGGGGGAGAGCTTCAAATGGGCGATGAGGATGGCTGCAGAGACGAGGAGGAGGAGGAGGAGGAGGAGGATGAAGAAGAGGAGGAGGATTTGTTTATTTTTTTTTACAATGCAAAGAAGATCACCACACTGCAGAGAATAACTATCTTGTTTGTATGATTTGTAATTTCATTTTATATTCATAAAGAAATAACTGTATATCTTATCTTACTTGATCTTATTTCCTGTTTCCCATTTTCTACTTTTATTATATTTACTATTTTTACCTTTATTTCTATTATTATCGTTGTTGTTATTGTCATCATAGGACGGTGATGTATTTTCACTGCAGTCCCACAATCTTCTTGAGCCTCTACCTTTCAATTATGTGTGTGTGTGTGTGTGTGTGTGTGTGTGTGTGTGTGTGTGTGTGTGTGTGTGTGTGTGTGTGTGTGTTACTCACAGGCGTTGTAGGCCTTCTTGTGAGACAGAATCTCCACCACGTCTTTCTTTTTAAAGTTCTCAGGAGGGAAGGCTGGCTCTGGAGGAGAGACTGATAATTTTAACAACAGTGTGAGGATGTGTTCTCCAGGCACCGGGGGGGGTCAACACACACACACGCACACACATACATACACACAGACACACACACTCAAGCAAAGCAGGTTGATGGGTTAATAACACAGCTCTGCCTTCTAGGACAATTTGAATAAATACAGGTCTGGAGTGTGTTTCCTCGTGCAGAGCTGTGTTAGTACAGAAAAGAAAAGGAGTGTGTGGGGGGGGGTTTGGTGCCTTATGGAGAACGTATATGATGAGCAGGTGAATGGAGCAGCTCTGAAGCAGGTAATGGGGAACATCCTATAGCTGCGAGAGGTATAAACAAAACAGACGATGTGAGTAAAGACACAAATTAATTTTTGCTGTCAACCAGACGCCTGATAAATAAACATTTCACAATAGACAATAAACATTATAACTTATAACGACATTTAAAGATGATGTAAATGAAGATGTGACATGCTGCGGATGGGGGTGACATGTGACCAGACAGGACGGGGGGCAACTTACTGGATCTGCGCTGAGTCCCAAAGTGCAGATCAAGGTCCAAGAACTTCACCATGTCAGTGAGCTTGTCATAGTCCGAGTCCTCGCCGAGCTAAATATAGACAAGGACACACTCTGTAGTCTCCCAAGGTGCAGTCAAGGTTGTGTAGAGGAATCTGTCTAAAACACTCTTTTTATACACACACACACACACACACACATCAGATCGTATCCAAAGAAGGAGCAGAGAGTCTAATATGGTGCAGGGAATATAAAGACGCAGCATGAATTCTGGTAACAAAAACAAGACTTTTTGCTTTGATGCCACCCTGACTCATCAGAGACACAGAGTAGATCAGTAGGATTTTTTCCAACTATGGGAGGAATGATGTGGGAGGAGTGAGAAAACTCGCAGCACAACGTGGGAGGATTCACAGGTAGAGTTGTTGTTTTGTTGTTTTCAAAGTTTTTTGCTCACAGAGCCGCGGCGGCGTCCACTGAAACTGAACCGATGGACTGAATGATCTCACCTGACCCCAAATGGTTCCCTCCGAGTTCTCCACCTGCTCCCAGCGCAGCCTCTTCACGCTCATGTGGTTCGCGTCCGAGGCCCGGTGGCCCGCCTTGGGCAGCGGGGGCGGGTCGGAGGGTGGGGGGTAGGGGCGGAGGCGGCGGGGGGGGCAGCCTTTGAAACAAAAAGAAAAATCATTTAGAAGATATTTTTAAATCAGAAAAAAGGTCACAGACGATGTTTTCAACGAGAAAGCATCCCTGAGTTGCCTCCAAACAGCAGTTCAGAGCCGCAGTGGTTGCCATGTAAACATGAGCTCTTTATATATTCCCCTTCAGCTGCAGCAAACACACGTCACGTTCAATTAGAAGACTAACAACTTCTGTTTAACACAAACCGACGATCACTTTAGATTTCTCTCTTTAGCTGTTTCTTTGTTTTTCTTCTGTCGTCTTAAAACGTGCGATGGGATCAGAGAATGATCTAAAGACTCAGCTTGTGTCTGTTCTGTCTAATCTTTCACTCCTGCGTGGTCTGTTTTATTCTGTCTGTTGCTAGGTGTTCAATGCAGTGGCCCTGCTGCACTGCACCACCCTGTGTTTTTATCGATTAAAATCTGTGGGTCAAAGTTCACAAAAGTTCAACTCCACTTAAAGCCACGCTGTGATTTTCAGAAGTTATATTTATCTCATCCCTCGCACAGATTGGACGTCAACAGAAGGCGGGATCTGTAACTTAGCCCCAAGGTATATACCGGTCGCTCTGATTGGACAGTACGAGCGCAAAGGCTCATGGGACTTTTAAGTGTCCTGGTTAAATGTAGCTAATTTATTAATTATTTTAATAATGTTTTTTAATTGATTTATGTGTTTTTTATTTATGTTTTCAGGATAGTTGTATGTTTACTGTTTATGTAGCCACCATGTTTGGGTTTGGTGTGTTTGATAGAGCATGGTCATTATTTATATTACAGGTAGAACCTGAGGTATCACTGCTGCCTGTCATTGTATCATGTGTGAGGCGCAGGTCAAATTCTGATATCAGAGTGGTTACATCCACACAAATTCATCTCAGTCTCAAATAGTGGAAGGACCCAGACACACACGTGTAAATATTTTAATAGTAAACCTCGGCCTCCTGAATCTTCTGTGCGAGTGAGGAGGCAAAAGTGCAGTGTGGCTTTGTGTGGTTTTCCGGTTCCAAAATCAAAGTTCTTTATCCAAAATACACCTTTTTAAAAATTCAGTATTAACAGAATACTACTATCAGAAGTAAAAGTTGTTTCTGCATAGTAATCTCTCAAGTAACTGATACATAATTGTACATTGCTTTATTAGAATTTAAAGAATTTGTCAGCAGAATTTATAAGTTGTAGCTGATTGAGGTATTTAAAAAAAATCAGATTCTTTATTCATTTAATTCAAACTTAATTTGGTCAAGTAGTTTCAAAGCTGGGGGTCGTGTGCCTCCACAGGGTCACAGGATTCACCTTTTGGGTCTTGAGATGAATAATGAGGAAGGAAAGAAGAAAAAACAAAGTTCGGATTTTTGACTTTTCTTGACTCTTTTCTTTTATTGTGAAATATGTTTGAAAAGTTATTTAGATAAAGACATCTAATTGAAAATAACTGCTTTACTCTTTAACTGTGTATCTTAGAAGTAAACCACATGATCCCGTACGTTTTTATCTATAAAACACGAATCAAGCAGGTCACATTAAGTACAATTTGTCCCCTTAAAAAGCCCAAATACAACAAAATAAAGTGTTACGTTTAGAGCATGCGAATATATTTCAATACTGCCATGATTGGTACTTTTACATCATTCGGATGCACACACATTATGCATCTTTTATTTAAAGTGGGTTCCTGACAGCCCACGGTAAGGACCAGTTACCTGCTGTGACTGGTGTTCCTGTCGACTTTCATAAACCTTATTGTGAGTGGGCAGGCTGGAGTGAGAGCCTGGAGACTGGGAGAGAAGTGCTGAGGCTCCAGGGCCTTGGCTCAGACACTGCGAGGGGCCGTCCTCCTGGAGGGACGGCGGCAGTGGGCCCTGGTAACTGTGTTGGTGGTGGAGCTGGTGGTGCCTCTGCAGGACGAGCTGGCTGGGCCTCAGCAGCTGAGGGGAGGGCTGGGGGGGACGTCTGGCGAATGGGCTGGGGCTGGCTGAGCTGGCGCGGTAGGTAGCAGGGGCGGGACGGCTGTGAGGAGCGCAGGGTGCCGGAGCCCACGGTGGTGTGGCTGTGCGTGAGGCGGCCGGAGGTGGCCGGGAACCGCTGGTGAGCTTTCTCCAAGTCCTCTCTGGTGGGGAGCACTTTGTGCCGAGGTGAGCGGCTGGACATGAGGTTCCTCGGAGGCGGAGGAGGCGGAGGGATGATGGGGTGGTGCGGCTGGAAGGGCATGCGGCTGCGGGGGGTGTGCTCGGGGGAGAAGCGGATGGGCGGGAGGGGGTCGGTGAACTGGACGGGAGGGGGTATCAGGGCCTGGAAGGGCGGTGGAGGTGGCGGGCTCTGGGTGGGAGGAGGTGGGATCGGCTCGGACTCGGAGGAGAAGGAGGCCTCGCTGCTGCTGTGCTCCTCACTGCTGCCGCTGCTGAGCTGCCGCGGCATGAAGCCCAGCTCCTGGTCGTCCTGGAAACTCATCTAAAGGGAGATGAGGATCAACGTCAGGCCCCACAGTCAGACAGCCATCATTTCATAAAAAACTGAAAATGTATCATTGCTTTATTTAGTTTATACTCTCTATCATCCCCTATGTGATTCTGAGGTCACGCTCATTACCTCCAACAAGGAGCTTCTGTTTTCAGTCGGTGGTTTTCTGGATTCATTTCAATTTGCAGCATAATCAGAGAAAAACTCTTTCACCCCAATTTTATTGTAGGTACTTTGGCCACCGACTACTCAGTATTCTCAATCAAATATGAATTATAAATGCATTCTGAGCAATTATTAATTGGTAAGAAATACTAATTTAGGTTTTATCAAAAGTATTTGACCTCAACCCTCCCAACGTTCAACCCAAACTTACACCCTTGTGAGCAGGATTACGCTCACACTACTGGACGGATTACCGTGAAACTTGATTGAAGGATGTGTTATGGGTCAGAGAAGAACCCATCAAAATTGGGTGTGGATCTTTAAAATTGTGAAGAAAGACCATTTTCCTGTCTTTCTCACAGAATATTTGAGCGATCTCGTTTTAACAAAACAGGCAGATTTAAGGGAATGATTTCTATGAGTGTCTGAAATTTGGTGAAGATTGATTTGTTTTTTGTTTTTGACTATTAGTTGTTTACACTCTTCTATATCCAGAAACAGAAACTTCAACCACTGTCGTACCTACAGCCTTAAAACTGTCAGCTACCTATCTTAAAACATATATTTGATATAAAAATGTTATAATAACTAATGCATTAAAATTAAATAAGTACAAAGCTGCTGTTTTACATGATTTGAAGGTAAAAACTCCAATGCAATAACACAAAGTTTGCTCTAAAACATATAAAACAAAACTAAAAATGTCAATTTTAAAATCAGCCAAAAAAGCTCTAAGGTTTTTGTTGGTAACATCAGCCTATAACTTATTATAACTTTAGACTTCTATAATTAGGTATTAACTGAGTATCATGTTTTACTTACAGTCACAGCTCTTCTTCTGAAACCATGACAATCACCGTGATAAATCTGTTCATGTGACACAAGTGTTCATTGTAGCGCACATTAGACTTGCTCTAATGTAAACATGCAAGTAATCAAGCACCACAACGTAACATGGAAATCAGTCATGTGTGAATTTGCTCAGTTTCTGACACCGAGCAAACCCACACACACTGAGATCGTCTGCTAATGAGGCTGCATGTGACATTCAACTTTGCATCACAGTAATTGTGAAACTTAAATGAAAATTACAACAAAGAAATAACATCACACAACAGGAGATTGATGATCTGATCAGTCCTTGAAAGACTCGAATTTTAAAGTTTGTAGCAAAATATTCCAATAGATTTGATGGCATGAAATAGAGGCTGAAAATCATTTCATTCACAATCTCAAATGTTTACAGTAATTACACTAAGCTCACATTTAAAGGCTACCTCCAGGTTATTCCTTTCACTGAACCAGCATCTTCGAGAGTTAGTGTAGGAGCCTTGTTTAAGTTTATTTATACTCAAATGATCTATCGTTGTTGATACTGTCAGGGACCTCATCCTCATCCTCATCCTCATCCTCATCCTCATCCTCATCCTCAGGCTCAGACTGAGACTCATCTTCATCACATTTGGATACTTTATTGATAAGTCAGTTCTTTTGGATTCATCTCCTCTTATCTAAGCCACATCTAGTTTTGCTTGTTTGTGGCCGACCTTGAACTAACACTGAGCAAACTTTGATGAGAGGTGATCCTGTCCTCCCTCAGTGATAGAAGGCATAAATATAAAAACATTATATTATATGACAACAGTGTCAAATGGGACAGGTTGTGTTCCCACCTTATACATTTCCAAAACAAGCTGAAGGAAAAGGGAAGACACTCTTCTAGCATAATGCTAATGCTAAGAATTGTCAGTTTAGTGAAAGGAATAATAAAAAGTTGTGGCCATAAATCATGAAAGTTACCATGGAGCTAAGAAGAACAAGATACTAAAATACTCCACCAAACAAACAAGGAATGCCTGATAAAAACAAAGCATGTTCTGTATTTGAAGTGCATGACTACAGCTGATGATGTGCTTGACCTCCTCACCTCCTCATAGTCGTTCTCCCCGGGTACGAAGTCATCCACCAACGTGATCCGGTGCCCGAGCTGCTCGCTCAGGGCGTCCAGGAACTTGTCGGTGTCCCGGCTGCGGGGCGGGCGGGAGAAGGTGAACAGCTTCTTGCGGCGGGTCAGCGTGTTGGGGCCGCTGTCCAGGGGCTGCGGGGAGGCGGGGGGGGCTCTCCAGGCTGACGTAGGGGTTGGAGTCCACGCTGCTCTGGTGGTGGATCTCATACACAGGAGTGGGGAGCGGCTCCTTCCACGACAGCGACAGGCCCGACTTACGGTTTCCTGTGAGAAGGGAAATCAAAGATGGCTGCTGCTGGCTCTGGTGATGTTTGACCCCCACTGTTCTCCCGTGCTTAGAAATGTTTACATTGGCTTATATGACGTATGGTGCTACTTATAAATCCCTCTAGAAATGATCGTTGACATTCTTGGTCACGTTGTCACCATGGCGACCATCTCCTCTGAGAGGGAACCATGGCAACAAAAGGATAGCAGGCTTATGAACACATGTAGACTGAAGGATTTGATTGAATGAAAAATCAGTGGCTCTCATGCCATGTTTACATCAGAGTTGATATAAGCTGCTGGTTTCATTGCTGATGACATTTTCAAATTAAAAACTTGAATTTGCAACACATCTAACAAGACACGGTCGTGGCATCAGTCATGCACCAAGCACATGTAACAAGGGTAGGGTACCTGTGAGAGGGGGGAGTGTGAGGGGAGAGAGAGAGCGCCCGTAGGCCTCAGTCTGTCCCGGCCTCTCGGGCTCCGCTGAGGAGCCCCCCTGCAGCGGGGGCCCACTCTTCCCTGCGTACACGTTCTCCAGCTCCGTGTACACACCTGTCATCTACGAATGGAGGCACGATCAGCTGGTTAGCACACAATCGTTGCAGTACATTTGGATTTGGAGGTCTGCTGCTTTGAGGTGTTTTTTTTTATTATAACTTGCGAATCAGAAGTCAACTGCAGCTTGAAATCAAATAACGCTGCAGCGATTACGAGCAGACCTTCAAATGACCAGAGCTCACGCGTGACATAACCAGCGGTAGTTATGCCAGCTGCTGAGTAGCTGCAGGTATACCTACATGATTGAGGTCAGGGGACTCTGGGAAGGAGGTTCCATCTCCTGACTGCCTCTCCTCTGGGCTCCCGGATTCATCGATATGAATTCCTAAAGCACAATAAAGCATGAACAGTGACACATAGCCTCCTCATAGCATCCATCCATCAATCCATCCACCTCCAGCCAAGAGAGAGGAGAGAGGATGAAGATGCAGACAGACGAGCACAAGGCGAAAGCTGGGCCTCAGCGATGGGAATGGAAACGGTGAATGAGGCCTAAAACAGCTTTTGGATGAATAGTTTGAAGAGCTCATCAAAAGCAGAGACAGCTGAGACAGGTAGGTTGATGTATGAACGGCTGGTGACAGTTTTCTCTCTTTTAGGCTAAGTATCCAGAGGATTTGCTGAGAACATGATTTCCACCAATTTGTGCTGCATGTTCTGTTACACACGGTCCCACCTGGGAGCTGACCTGTGCACACACAGCTCTTATCACTGAGCTCTGAGCTCTTCAGCTGGTGCAGGTTCTACTGAACGTCTTGCTCAAGGGAACATAAACACTACTGTGACTGATCAGGAAAAGTAAAGTGCTAGTTATTATCTCTACCTTATACTATTCTACTTTTACCATCTTTTACTTGTACTGAATACTGAAATAATAACAAGGTGGAGATTTTAATAATAATAATTAAATTGAATTTTGAATGACATGTTTTTAATTTGCTGGATGTCTTGTGTTCAGTTTTTTTGTCTTCTTATAATTATTCGTTTCAGTCTTCTGCATGTTATTATTATCATTATCAAAAAACAAATTCACCCAAATGACACAGATAATCAATTTCATAAATAATAGTAATCGTTTAAAAATTTTTTTATACCTGTATAAATGTTAAAGCTTACTGTATATTACTGTGTTGTGTGTATAGTTCATGTATTGAACTCACATTATATATAATACTATATATAATTATAATGTAAAAAATGCAGCAGCCAGACTCCTCACCAAACCAAACCCTATCCCCGATTTAGTGTCACTTCACTGGACTTCGGTAAACTTCAGAACTAAATTTGAGATATTGTTCATCCCTGGAATCAATAATCATAACGAGTAACAATCTCAAGGGAGAGTGTGGTTTGTAGAAGATTCTGTAGTAATTGGCAAATTCTGCTGTGTCTAGTTGTTAAGGGACCCAGAGAGAAGCTGGAAACTCTAGTATAAATCCAAGGAACCCCCCTGGAGATGGATGATACTTATATTTGATACTGTGGAAGGAAACACCCTGGCTTGGGATGTTGTTACTAAGTGCAGCGTACCCATTCCCAGGTGAGTCCCGATGATGCAGTCGTCAGAGCTCCTCTCTCGGGCGATGCCGCGGTACGACGTCCCCGTCACGCGCATGGAGCTGCTCCGCCGGTGGTGCTCCGGACCGACCTCAGGCTCCAACACTGCTGCGAATCACACACATTCAGCACCAGGTTTGTGTCTTTCTACATACTTATAAATACTGTATGTGCGATTGCGTGTGCAGATAATCTCCACATTGGGTTTTTGCTGTCTCACCATTGCTCTTGAAACCCAGGAAGCGGGACAGTTTGCCCTGACAGCGCTCCTGCTCGTCATAGGTCAGCAGCTGGTAGATGAACTGCCAGATCAGCTGTTTGGCTGGAGTATCCAGCACCGGGAACACGTCTACTATGAGTGTATCCACGTTCCTGCAAACACACACGTAATCTTTATATAAGATGTCTACAGGCGGACATCTGACAACCACTTGATAAAAGGATTTAGATTTTATGTATATTCTTTGCATCTGTAATGCCACATATAGCAGCAAACAGAATATAGAGAGGTGGGAGGATAACAGGGATGCCACTAATTCCAGGATTCATGCCTTGGGGTGATGATACTGTCAGCATGTACAATAGAATTTAATTGTTTTCCCCCATTCTCTAGGATCTGCAGAGCTAATTCACCATCCATCCCTCCCCTACATCCCTTCATCCTCCAGGAGATATCATCACGGCCTAATGGGAGGAATGAATATCCTGCTCAGCTACATGCATCTGTGTCTTTCCTGCTTTTCCTCTCATCATCCATCATTCGTTTTCTCCATCTCTGTCTTGAGCCTCTATAAAGAACGCCCCTTAACAGCCTGATATGTTGAATATACTAAAATCTGTTTCCCAGGCAACAGCTAATTTTTCTCCCAGTATTTATCAATTTGACGTGACTAGTAAACAGAGTCACGGATAGTTTAACAGATGCTGAAAACGGGACTTAAAAGCTTCATTCTGTTTTTACAGCTGTTTCCTGCTACCAACCACCACAAGATGAAGATTAAATGATTATCAAACATGCTCTAACTCCCATCGCTCTGCTCTCATCGAATTCTTTAATAATCTACCTCCCTTTGACCCTTGTGTCTATTTCCATTTATAGATACCACCCTATCCCCTTCCATCCTACCAACCTGTGCTGGAAGAAAGTCTCCAGGGACTTGCAGACGGTGTATCTCTCCTGGATGGTCAGCAGGTGCTCCAGTTGCTGGCTGAAGGTTCGCCCGTGGACTTTGATACTCGGTGGAAGGATCTCCGCCACCCACTGCAAAGAGCTGAGGGCTGGAGACCTGCAGAGACACCACAGTCGTTTTTTGTTTCAATAAACAATGATATATGGAAATACCAGTTCAAAATGTCAGGTGTGTACGTACCTGGAGCGTGGCAGCGTGGTTGGGGCCAGGCAAGGAGAGTCCTGTGGGTCGATCTGGTCTGAGGAGAAGTCCGAGGGTCCCTCCTCCACCACCAGAGTGGGCATCGCCCCACTGCCCTGCAGCATGGACACCACCTTCTCATGGGAGCAGTTCCTACAGAGACATAATATGAAAATGGTGAACTTTGAGAGGCCCAGAAATAAATAAAAGACAAGTGAACATGACCACAACCCATACAAAATAAAAGTCGACCCATTTAGATTTTTCCAGCCTTGTTATACCGTATCTGTATAATTTTAAAGGGATTAATTAACCTACCTGCTTTTTATAAAGGAAAAAAGGATAAGAAATTGTACAATAGGTACCCCTAGATTTATAGTGTGGCTTATTGGATGGGGGGGGGGTGGGGGTTCCAATTATAACGATTGGAAAAAATGTATATAAGTCACAACCTCCCACATAAAGATTTAGTGCAGCCCCCATGCCTCATAGCAATAAAATACTGTTATACAAAGATGAGAAAACTAAGACATCATCATTTATAATGCATTGACAAGGTAAAGCCAAGTAGGAGCCATAGGTCTGTGCAAATTAATTCTTGTAAAAATAAATCTTGAGATAGAAACCCAGAGAGGAGAACAGCACAGATAAGTACAAACAGTTCAACATTTGCACATTATACTAGATGTCAAATGCTAACTTTGTAAACAAATAACTACAAGCTCCCATATATCTTTACTTTATTCTTCTCTCTCTCTCTCTCTGCTGAACAGCTCCCACTGTTTTCTAGATCACCTCCCACTGCTGCAGCACTGTGTTATCAGCCAGAGCAGCGAAATTATACAGCGCCAATCAAATCCGTACCCCAGGCAGCCATGGGAACGTCTCTGCGAAGCTTCTTGCACATGGCTATCAAGGTGGCAGCGTGAGTAATACTGTTTCCTCACACAGCGCTGGATACGCTGGCTGATAGATCGGCTGACATACTGTATTTGCTAAACTCGAATGTCTACAATTCAATTTGGTCCGAGATGAATTTCTTAGCTGCACTCCCACACTGGCTCGGTGAAAATCAACAGGCAGAAGGTTGAGAAGTCGCAAAGTTCAAGAGAGAACTAGTTCCACTCCTACAAGGAGAGCGGTTTACATAAAAGCATGTGCAGGGCGCCAATGCAGACACACACAGTACCTGCAGTGTGTGATCTCTGATGGCTGAACTGTCACTGGGAGCGATGTGGATTTAATACTGGGAGAGGCCCTGACATCCTAGGGACAAGACCTGGGACAGCAGGCAAAGACCACATACCCATGCTACTAATAATAATAATAATCATAATAAAAATCATAATGATAATCATAATAATGCTATGTATTCATTGCTGTATTGCGAGCTCCCCATTGACATGAGGACAGAAGAAAGTCTACACATCTCCCGCTGCAGACTAAAGACACAACGCCTCCAACTACACCTTGGTTAAGAAGATGATGTCTAATAGACCACTCTGGTGTTTGTAATTAATATAAAAAAAATGAAATTAAGTTCAGTTACACTTATTTACATGTAGAACTTGCGGTTTGGCTTTTTGGAAGCAAACTGTACCTACATGACTCTTGCTGTTATGGCTTTGTACCCTCATGGTTCAATACACTTAAAACGTCAGCTGAATGTAATGTGATGCAAGTCAAGACAAACCTCATGTCCAGTCCATTGAGGAAGAGGATGCGGTCGCCTGTTTTCAGTCCACATTCCTCTGCAGGACTGTCTGAGAGAGGGAGACAAACATGTCAGAAAAATCAGGCATCAATCAGAAGGGACCCTGGCACAGCATCACCAGCTAACAAGCTGCGCAGGACATACGAGGGCAGCAGGACGACGCTGTGACTAATGTGATGCTGTCAGTCTGTGAGGGACAACAAACAAGGGCCAGGGACGAACCAGACTCCATGTTAAATCTTATTACGTGAGGAAGAAGTGCTGTCAAAACAATCCCTGGTGGAAATCTTGCCGACTGCACTGTGCCCGTCCACCATCGCCTCCTCATCTGTCAACCTGCTGCTGAGTTTACCTTGCAGTGAAAGTCATGTCAGCATTTTTTTTCCTTCAAGTCTGGATATAATAAACTCATCATGCAACGGTTGGGGATTTTGATGCGTGTGCAGGTTTGAGCACATTCACAGGCCACGAGACAGAGACTTCACTTCGCTGGGCTCTTGGCGTCCAGGTTATCGATAACAGATCCGTGTTCAGATCACGATGAGAGACACGCCATCCACCCCCACCATCTCCATACCAACCTCCATAAGGCCCACTGAGTCAGGCCGCTCTGGCCCGCTTCAGCACATGATGGTGGGAGATGATTGTAGGCGGGAACGGTGCCGTCATCACCATCACACGCACTCACACACACACACCTCCCTCCCCACCAGGGCAGCACATTCCCTCCGCAGGAGCTGCACAGCCGCTCTTGTCTGGTGCCTTCATTTCACAAAGCAATAACAGAAGATTTAATAACCTTTCACTGCTGGAAATTTGAAATAACAAAAGTAATTAAAACATTCGCCCAAAAGGCTCTGGGTCAAAAATTACTTTCACAAATATTTAACTGAGAGTTTGGTTTTCATGGTGATTATCTCGTTGGTATAAAGCAGCAAGATTCTACCCAGAAATCCATTCAGCTGCGGAAAAGGCAATAAAGAAATTTCATTTCAGACTTGAGGGAGCAAGTAAATAAGGCTTTGTAGTCATGTACAGATTAAACAAACAAATAATAGCATATGTATTATTGAGCTTTAATGGTGCTGGTGGATATATTCACCTTTGGTCAAAGCTTTATGTTTCCATCAGTTCCCAGTCTTTATGCTAAGAGAGCACCAAGCATGTAGCTTCATATTAACTATACCGGTATGAGAGCAGTATCAATCTTATCTAGCTCCAGGCAAGAAAGTGAATGAGTGTAGTTCCCAAAACGACAAACTATTTCCTGAGGAAATCATTTTAACACGTCTATCTATATAAAATCTGTTGTTTGTTGTGAATTAAAGTGTGTAGAATACTAATAATAACTTCTCCTCTGTGGGCGACCATGAGAAATTAAGCTTTTCTAAGATTCTGTGAAGAAAACTGGCACCGATTGTGAGCATGAAGGTAAATTATTATAAACTTGTCTCTTACTCACGATCCCAACAACAGATATAACAATTTGCTGAGAATTTCTTGAGCTCACAATCGATAGATCCGCCACTGAGGTAATTAATCAGATGAAAGTTTATAACATGATGATACAGTGTGTGAAATAATTACTCTAATTATTTGTCACGGAATTTGTGACTCGTCTTTTCATACCTGTGATATTGTGATTGAGAAACCTTAAAGAACTGTGATAGATTAGATAAGGGAGCTTTAAGTTTTGTGCTATAGGAGCATCCTGTCTCTGGTACTGGGATAAAATGGACCTTGTCTCAGTTCTTTAGAATATAATAACAATCCTGATATTACAGCTAGTGACTTGTTATCTGCTCATTTCCATATGTTTTAATACTGAGATGTTTCTATTGTACTTAAAGCGTTTTGGTTTGAGTACACCACTCCACCACTGTGAACGCCGATTAGAAACTCAGCCATCTATCATCAAACATCTCTGCCAAAGATTGATGTGACTTTTTCAGATTTGACAAAACAGTTAAAACAATTATCTCGACATGATTTGATGTAATTGAACATAAATTTGTTGTCGGCAAACGCTGCTGTACATCAGATCACTTTCTGTCCTCAGGCTGTGAGACAACTGAAATCATCCTCCACACTCTGCCACGAAAATACTTTTGTTATGAGGACTTTATTATTTATTCATCCATTTATATAACTTTTGTTTTGTGAGTAGCATAGAGGGATCTGTAATATCATTACACAGACTTGTGTTGTGCAATGATTGTTAAATTGAATCTTCAAATCTTCAAATTAAACAACTCATTTACTCCCAAACCCTGGGTTCTCGTGATTTAATTACCGCTGCCTTCACTGAGAGAAAAGAAACCATAAAACATGATCAGTAGAAATCTGTGTAAAATCCCTGAACGTATCATTTGAGTGTCTGAGAACAGTACAGCCTGTTCTGAGGGTTTTCCTCTCCACATTGTGTTGGTGAGTCAGACGAGTCCACTTCCTGGTACACTCACACACACACACATTAACACCTCCTGATCACCCTCGACCCCCAGCGGCTGGCACCACAGCAGACTCACCCACCTAAAATGCACCCGCGTCCCCCTCCCTCGCCAGCCAACACAGAGCGATGTGAGGATCTACCAGCCACACAGTGAGGAGGCGTCTATCAGCTGCCATATTGTTCTGTTTTTTTATGTCGGAGCGGTACCTGCGATGACAGAGTCGAGGCAGACGGGAGCGTGACCTCGCAGCGTGAAGCCAAAGTTCTTTTTCCCCCGGTAGACACGGACGATCCTGAGGACAGACAAAGGGTTTAAAATTAAAAGAACTGCTGATTCATGAGGTTCTTTCAAACTGGATTAAACCATATTTAATCCCACTTTTTGGCATCACTGAAGGAAAACAGCCTTTTGTGCTTAATGTTAAAATGAAATTACTTTTTACCAGAGAACACATTTATTTAAAACTGCTCTCATATGAGTCATGCAGTTTCTTTTTTAAGTGGTACAAAAGACAGCAATGTTCAGTGCACTGCTGAAACTATTAAAGTCATGTTGATAAACATCAGGAATTAAATTTTTTGTTATGAATTGAAATCATTTGAGGCTCTAAATGTTGACCAGATAAAAATAACAGCATGAAAATATCATTTTTGACTTTGTGGTGACTTACACTATGTATTTATTATTATTCAAGAGTGTGGCATTTCAGTCAGAGAGCAGAGTTTAGCTCCTAATGCTCACGCTGCTTCTCTGGGGCAACGTCTTCTTTCAGATTTCTCCTCGACTCGACATCATTGTGTCCTGATTCCAATACAGATTATTGTTGTAATGTCATATATTTTAGAATTCCAGAACCACATTGCTGTTATAGAAGTGAAAAGTTGGCAAATTCCCACATCTGAGAAGCTGGAACCTAAGTGTTTGAAATTTCATTGAATAAATTATTAATTAGTTATTATAATTGTTTTCTACCGACTGTTGCTATAGCCTACAACCTGAGTGTGAAAGGTCGGGGAGCCCAGCTGTCTCTGCATCATGGCTCACCCGCTGTTGTTTGTTACGAGGCGGTCTGTGCTTCTCTTTTGTTTTTGTGACTTCCTGTTGGTGGGAGTCTGAACAAGTGCAGATATGACGCTCTGTCTTTTTTGAGATTTAGTGCAGGATCAACTCCTTGTCACTTCACACATCCGCGTATTTTATTCAATCAGCTTCAGGCTTAAATAAAAGTATTATAGAGCGCATGACATTTGGTGACGTGCCCAGTGGAGGAATACAGGCTGGACCCTCCCATTACATCAAAGATGAGACACTTTCACTGTCGTCAATCCACAGCGTGTCGCCATGGAAACCACTCAGGGCAACACTGGTTTGGTATGTAAACGGAGGAAAGACTAAAAAGGCGGAGGGGGGGGGGAGGAGGGAAAACAGACAAATCCATCCTTTGGTTACTGGCTGTTATGCAAGACGAGCTAAATGCAGATGGGTGCATTCTGTGCTGTCTGTGTGTATCGTGTGCATTGTGTGTGTGTGTTTTTGTGTGACTGTTTGCGAGCGTGTAAGAATGTGTGTGTGTTTGTGTGTGCGTGGGGAGGGTGTTGGGCTGCACGGAGCGGCGCAGCACCAACCTCTAACAAACTCCAACACTGAGTCTATCCAGGCCTCCTCTACTTGTCATCAGTCAACATCAGCTGCACTTTATACTTTCACATGGGAATCGATCAGTTACTACTGAGCCACCAGCTGATCACAATTTACTGCAGCTACCATCTATCTATCTATCTATCTATCTATCTATCTATCTATCTATCTATCTATCTATCTATCTATCTATCTATCTATCTATCTATCTATCTTTCCATCCATCCATCTATCCCTCTGTGTCTATCTCTCTCTCTCTCTCTCTCTCTCTCTCTCTCTCTTCACACAATCATCCTCTCTGCTGCTGTTGTGCGACCTGTCGACACATTCAACCCCCTGTTCTCACTGTCACGTGGAACACACCTCAGGGTCTATTAAATTAGATTGGTGTGGGCAGGGTCCTGACACTCGTGTAATCCTGCATTCAATCCACTGTGCAGTTGTTAATTGGTGTGATCAGTGTGTCAGTGGAGGGGCGAGCCGGAAGGGTCGAATGGTCAGGGTCTCTAGAGCAGTGAGCAATTAAGATGATCATTAGGGTTATGATAGATAATGATGTTTTTAGACATAATGGAAAATACTGATTAACCTATATTGTAGGCTATCATTTAAATATTTAAATACAAATGTATTTACCTAAAATAATTTTTGTTTCCCTCTTTGTGAAGCAGTTTATAATGGCTGTTTGGAAAGACGCTATAAAAATAACATTGTTATTAATATCATTATCATTATTATTACAAAGTTTCTACTTATATACAAAGATTTAGCTTTTCTTAAGTGTGGTTTTCTTGTCAAAACTGTGATAGTATCTGAATAACTCAGTCAATCATGGATTTTCAACAGTAAGCGACACCTGCAAAGAGCCAAATGAACTCCTACAGCACCACATCAAAAACAACAGTTCAGGAGTCTGCTCACCTCTGATTGGGTCCGATGGGGGGATGTGCTGGAATCCCAGAGACAGACTTCCTCATACCCCTGTCCCTCTCGGTGTCACCCCTCCCTCCGGGTTCCCCTCCATCCCTGGGCACGGAGCTGGCCCGTTTGGATCCGTGGTGGCGGTCGGAGTGATCCTCGCTCCGGCTGCGTCGGACTCTGCCCTGCGGCTCGCTGATGCTCTTGCTGCGGCAGAGCCGGTTGATCACGTTCTGGGAGACGGCGTCGTCGAAGCGCTGCCGGTGTTTCTTCGGGATGAAGATTCTGGCAAACATGGTGGCATGTGAGGGAAATAACGAGGGGTGATAAGTTTTTTTTTGGTCCACAAGAGTTGTCTTAGAAAAAAAAGAGAAAGAGGTTGAATCTACATCACAGATCCACCTCGATCCATTCTGAAAGCCAACAGCCCATAATCAATCATCTCAGATTTCCAGTGAAATAACAGGAGCAAGTCTGACGTCCAGTATGACCATCGATTCGACTGCTACCGAAATAATCTTCACAATCCAAGTCCACGCTTATTCAAATCAACAGGCTTCCTCCTTCAACACTCAGATTCTAAAGATAAGAAGAGAAAAAATCCTCTGATGGACAGATGATGTGTCTTTCCAGCTGGAGGTGAGTGTTTTCCCAAGAGGGGAGAAAAAAGAAGAGAAGTTGAATGAGAATGAAGGGAGAAAAGGTCTTTCTCTGAGGATAAAGAGACAGTGAGAAAAGCTCTGGCGTAGCTCTCCGCTTGCTGAAGTCTCACTGCTGCAGCGTGAGGTACCAGAGCCGGAAGACAGCAAGAGAAAAAAGGTGTGGGAGTGAGCGAGCATGGGATTTCTCCTCTCTCTCTCTTTCTCTCGCTCCCTCCGCATCTACAGAATCTCACTGTCCCCCCCTCTCTCTCTCTCTCTCCCACACTTCCGTCCACGCCTCACCTCTGTGCCACTCATCATGTTGACCTCAGACCCTAGAGAACAGCAACACGCAGTAGGAGGAGAGGTTGTTTTAACTGAATGAATCCTGCTCATTTCAGGGAACAGTCCTGTGTTTCTCTGAAAGCTTTATCCTGCTCGGCCGATGACGTTTTTACTTTCATTCAAACTGTGTGTACTTTGTCATATGGAGAGCTGGACGCTGACTACACAGCGGCGCCCACTATGTGAAATCAAAAGAAAAATGAGTTGTCTCCGTGCACACAAGCTGTCAACAGAACACAAGGTTTCATTCAAGTGATCACAATGGCTGCCAAGAGACAACACACGCACACACACACACACACACAAACACACACACACATATTTAGTCACGCTGTAGTTCACCAGTTTTCATGGTGGACACATGGTGTTGTCAATGCACTCATGGGTAATTTATTTTGTCATCAATAGCCTCAATACAAAACACAGCAATGTTCACAGATATAAAATATGACTCCTAAGCTTCTATGTACTTCAGGGAAATTAACTAATTAATCTCCAGCTGAAAAACCAGCAGTTTCATAACATGTGGAATTAATTCATTATCACAACCTGATAATAGAGAATTTGCACCCACGTTGGGTACATCATTAATTTGGCTGATTTCCCTGTAGTGGGACTAATACATTATTATTTTATGTTATCTCATTGTGTAGGAGCGCTGCTATTTGTCCTCATCCTCAACATTGAGTTTCTTTCACACCATTGAGTTTTTCTGGCAAATACATTCGATACACTTGCTTTATACGTATTAAATGGGGACTTTCGTATCATTACCTGTATATATTAAGCCACAATCATAAGCTTTGCATAGGGAAAACAGGAAAACATTTGATTTAGCTCTGTCAAAAAATACTCACCAACTGGGGGTCAGGGTTGTGTGGTTAACATTAACCACACAACATACGCAAGTGCTGGCAAGAAGGCAAACTTCCTAAAATGTTCAACCTCACTAAACTAGACCCATAAAAAGATGTAAGAACTAGAAGTGTAGAAAATCCAGACTGCACTCTTCTACGGGACTTAACAATCCGATGTAAAGAGTCAGAAGTTAATTATTTGCTTCCTTGATTATTGAATCACAGAATCATCGAGATCCCACTGAGATCAGAGCTCGAACACACACAAGCAACTGTTTCTATTCCCACCTACACCAGTCTGTTGAGCTCAGACTCTCTGATTGCTGCTGATCAGATGAATCAGACATCAGCAGAAAGGGTTTGTGAAAAACAGCACCAGTCGGGTAATTAGCAACAAACGCTCTGATGGTGACAAGTGGGGGGGGGAGACATAACAGCTACCAACATGTCCACTAGAAGCTAATTAAACGGCATGAAAACAACTTTGACAGCTATGTAACACAATTAGGACAAGTTTATTGTACAGAGAGAAGGAGAGCGAGACAAACATGAGGCCTGACACTGGTTGTTTTCATTATCCAGTGTTGTTTATTATGTGGTTCCCCCCTAGTGGTTGTTTGAATGAACAACACCACTTGCCACACTTCACAGGAGCTCTCCGTTCAGCACCACCACAACACAAGACTAACTACCAGCAACAAGGCTTCTTTCTTTCTTTCTTCCTTTTGATGTCACATTGATTTCATGAAGGTTATCGCTCAACCTTTTCCAGAAAGCCTGTTACAGCTGGTGGTGTACTGTATAGTAGGGAAGGTGTGTGTTGCATTATGGGAAGTGCAGGATCTGGAGGAGGGATTTTATCCAGCATCCGACAGTGATGTGAGTGTGCACCGACACACCTAAGACTATACTTCTACATCACGGCAACAACCTGGGGAATTTAGCCTGAATTTAGACTGGAGATCAGGAAGGCCGGGGTTGCTGCATTTCGATTGTATTTCTTTACATTTACTTCATCCATACTATCTCGTCTTCATCCATCCATTACCTATACAGCTAAACCTTTTAGAATCATGGGGGAGCTGGAGGCCTGGAGCCAATCCCAGCTGACATAGTGTAAGAGTTGGCCCGGACAGGTCGCCAACATACAGAGACAAACAGTAATTCATGAGGAAGCCGGAGAAAACCCCTGCAAACACGCAGAGAACAGAAAGAACTGGGATTCAGACAGATTGCTGTGAGGCCTCATGAGAAACATTATCCAACAAACTGCCTTCCTCTTATGAGGCACAATTGCTGTTTAAAAATGTGTTATATGCCATTATGAAATAAAAATAGATGAACAACAGATTCCTCAAATCTTAAAAACATTAAACATTGATTTAGATTGTTTTGCCATGATTTGTTTCAGAAAAGCTGCCACGTTATGTAATTTTTGGGACAAATCACTTCAGTAAAAGATATAGGCCACGTATTCTTAGACTGCTGTCACAGTCTCTGCAGATTCTGATCGGGTGTGAGGTTCACTCTTACGTGACTGCAGTCTGAGACAGTGTTGCAGGAGTAAAGACTACGGGTGACAATGAGCATCTTCCTGAGATATAAATAAATGTTCTGTAGTGGTGTGGGAGTAGCAGCCCACACGGTCCCTGTCTGTTTGCTATTTGTGCTTCCCTGTTATTTGTCATCTATTCAAACCCCAGTAATAACACGTCTCTCACATGGATAGAGTACCTGTCTGTTGCGTGCTCTTTTAAATGAAGGTGTTTATCCACCTCAGCATGCACAGCCACGTGATCAAATAACAGCAGCCTCATCATAAAAAAAGTTTTCCGCATCAACTCTGGGAAACTGAGCGAGTGCTCTGATTTGACCTCGTTTACGGAGAACAGAGATCTATAATTATCTGAAAGGAGGGTTGTGGAGGAGGAAGCAAGCAGGGACAAGGGATGTATTTCTCAGAAGGGAGGAACGACAAGCAGGAAACGACAAAAAAAAACTAGACCTCGTTTCGGTTCAAGTGTCCTGATGCGGCTCAAATGCAGACGAGGGAGTTTTATCTGTGCGATTGTCATAATGTCTAAATACATGTAGAGATGACGTAATAATGTGTATGTGCCCGAAAGTAATGGAAGCTGTGGTGGACATTTCACAGTGGAGGGTCACTTTATTCCACTTAAGACATTGGAATTATAACAATTACATGAGCAATGAGCTGTTTCTATGTCCATGAACTTGTCAAAAGTAGATGTAGTTGTGTAAGTGATCAGCCAAGTCTGATCCATTGTGCAGATAAAGTATATAAACATTGTAGACTAGGCTGTGGCACACACTGGAAAAATAATTACATGTGATCAAAAGTGAGGCTGATTAAAATGAAAAAATTAAATGGAAAATATAGAAAAGGAACAGAGGAAGAGGAGAAATATATAATAATGTGTTATGTTACACACACTATACAAAATTCTAGGTCATGGCTGATCGTTTATACATATACATACACATGTATATATACATACTCTACACGTAGAGCTACATAAAGCTGTCTCCAATGCATCCATTCTAAAGATAAAGAGAACTTGTTTGTATTAATGGAAATAGCAATTATGAACATACAGGCTTTAGTGCTGTCTGTGGGTAAATGGTCTTTATTTATATGAAGCTTTTCTAATTATGATGATCACTCAAAGCTCTTTACAGTATAGTTTTGCCATTCACACAGTGCATCTATGTGCAGCACATACTCTATCACACATCATTCACACAGCAGGCATGGTTTGGGATTTATTATCACGAAAAGGGATCGAACTGCAGACCCTCGGGTCCCATTGTGTTCCAGATGCTCTGGCAGCTGACCCTTGCAGTTAAGATTAAACACCATCATTAACAACACTATAGAAAGAGACAATAGTTCACAAAATGTAGTGTATTTCAGGACGAGCTGGTAACGGCAGTACTGTGACTTGCCAGAAGAAACATTATTGATATCTGAACACTATTATTCTGATATAAGGCAAAATGCTCACTGCAGTCATTTATAGTGAAATGGTTTGGTACTCTAGTTTTAGCTGTTAATGCAATAGTCCATCTGCTTTTAAACACACTTAATGCCACTTGTGCAAAAAACAAACATTCCTTCTATTTTCAGAGCTGATAAAGACTCATTATAATACAGGCAGATAAAGTTTAAAAGGAATATTTATGCTCAAACGCATGCAAAACACACACACACACACACGCACAACACACACACACACACACACACACACACACGCACACACGCACACACGCACACACGCACACACGCACACACACGCACGCACACACACACGCACACACACACGCACACACACACGCACACACACACGCACACACACACGCACACATACACGCACACACACACACACACCGGTCCAAACACGTGGCATGAGATTACATCCTAAAATAAATAAATCACTCATCCTAATGGCTTCAGTCGGTATTGTACTACACATGCATTGTTAACTCTTACAACAAGCTGTACGCATCTCCTCAAGTGTGGTCAGCTCACATTAAACTGCATGAACATGCTGATACGGGTTCACTCCCATGAATAAATTATACATTTAAAGCTCCGGCACTAAGAGATCTTACAAAATAACCAGGGAACAGAATAAATCATAGCCACAAACAGCACCTACAAAACAACAGCAGCTGCTATCGTTGTGTACTGAATCAGATCTCATTAAATATTCACACACCTCCTACTTTGCATACATTATCACACTGATGGCATTTGGCAAAATACTGCAGGTGTCAGACATTAAAAAGCTGACAAACCTCGAAGGCTCACAAAGAACCAAATTTCATAAAAGAATAAAAAGATGTACTCACCCCAGACAATTCATGATCTCAGCTGTCACCCATGTCTCGAAAGTATAGCAAAAAAATCTAAACACAACTTGCAAAATCTACTACACACATGTAGGGATCACAGGTGTAGAGGCATCCACTGCTACAGTGTGCTCCTTGTCTGAGGCGGATGGAAGATAGGATGGGACCTCGGCGCAAGCAGGAGGCTGCCTGTACCAAGTGTCAAGGGAGAACTGTCACCGTATGGAGAGAGAGAGAGCGGGGAACCAGCCCTGAGCCTCTGAGCACAATATTAAGAAGATCCAATCCGAACAAATCGTTAAAAAAAAAGTCCAGGAGAGAGGGAGAGAGGATAGAGAGGCATACGAGTTGTGAGAGGGGTGGGGGATGATAAATAAAAAAAAGCTGAGAGATGTGTTATTATTGGTGCTCGCCCTTAGTATTACAAAACACCCAATGACGCGAGATAGTGTTTGAATTATTCATGACCAATTTAAGGCAGAAGAACGCCTCGTGACTCTCAGGTTGGGAGACGATGCAACTACCTCATCACTGACCTCATCCTGCTGGAAAGGCTTCTTACAGTGTATTAATACCTCTGAAATGAGCTGTAGTAGTAGTAGTAGTGGAGGAAGCCAGGGTAGTAAGAGAACAAAAAGGATTGATTGGCTCAGTTTGTAGAAGAGTGCAATCTGTGGACAAACTGTCTGGGGACTTAGAGAGAGGCAGGTGTGCTGGTCATTCTGGCGCACGGACACATGGAAACACCATCAATAAAACCTGTTGGGTGCAGCACAAGCTTTGTGGATACAGAGCAGCGCGGCCGCCACGTTCTATAGATGTTTTCATGGAGTGAGCGCTCAACTAAATCTGCCTGTGGCTCGTCATCACACACACTCCTCCATGCTGCGGGTTCAAATCACGCTGCCAATCCTCATTTTCGAGTAAAAAAAACTCTAAGCTCAGGTCCCAGCCGAGTCAGTTTAGTCACTCGGTTTCACTAACATGGATGATGACACTTCAAGGGACTTGGAGGGTCACTGTGGATTTACGGCGGGTGGCAGATGGGGCCCCACCTAAACCTCAAGTGAAGCTTTATAATGCCTGGCACTGGACGAGACCCCACCCTAATCCATCCTGCGACAGAATGAGCAACAGGAAAAGCCTGTTTATGTGATTATTATAAGTGAAATCCAGATTATTTTACTTTTCACTGGGACCACAGAGAAAGGGGATACAAAACCAAGTCCTGGTTCTTATGTTCTTGTTTCAAAGCCTGTAGTGGGACATTAAGCATCTTTTAAGGGTTTTGTGGGGCATATATATCGGGGTTTTAATAGAACTGCACAGAATTAGTGATCTTCCGCTCATCTTTAGAGTATAGTAGTTTAACCCAGATACAACTTCCCCTGAGACCACTACTGTACTGCCACTGGCAAGTACTTAGTACTTTAGAGCAGCGTAAGCCGAAATGTCAGCAGAAGTAAAATACCGACATGTACCGTATGCAACATTTCAGATTTAAGGGGGGGGAAGTGGTGCTGCCAAATTACAACACTAGCAATCACATGATGCATTTGAGCATTGTCTGTTTGTATTTCATGTATTTCAAAGGGTGCAGTCTGAGCCAGGCCATACAACAAAGATCCGTGTCAGGAAGGGAAAAATCTCCAGAATGATAGGAAACATGGGGAGAGAGATGTAACATGTGATGAGGTTCTGCCAGTAACAAAGAAACCTGCTTACACAATATGTGTCTCAGGCTGTCATAGATGACTCATGAGGATACATTTAGTCGGATGTAATTGACCACTTTTCCTCTGTCTGACCTTGCAGCCCACTGTGACATACGATCAGTTTATTCTATACCATGTTATGTAATTCATTGTAAATGGAAGTGAGACCTCCGGCTTGTACCTGATGCTGGAGATGAGCTGTCGATGTTCGTCAGTGGTGAGTATCTCTGGCAGAACAGAGGCCAACCACTCCACTCTCTTCTCAGCCGCGTACTGCTTCAGGACACTGAAGAGTTTCTCTTTCACTTCAGGTTCATCACCGAGAATCTGGTCGACCTGATGGAGACGTTTGAGGACAAGACGCAGCTTGGTCATATGTTCAACACCAATTCAAAACAATAAAAAGTCTTAATCAGGTAAATAATACTTAATCTTCTGTCAAATCTTGTAGCTTAGCCAGTTTAGTTTTATAATTTCCTTTCCATCAAAATCCTCAGAAAGTGAGGGCCGGACAAAATGTCCTCCCCCTGTAGGTTCTAGTACAACTAGTCCTGATAAAGACATCTGTACCAGTACACACACACACACAGACACACACACACAGACAACAATATTTTCTCCACAACTCTCTCAACAAACACAACATCGCTGAATTCTGATTGGTGCACAGAAATGCACAACCTCCCCTATTTCCAAATGAATCTCATGAAAAAGTTTGGGCTTCAAGTAGAACTTCATTACCCCACAGTAAGAAAAATCTCAATCCCTTTAAACTCCCCAACTCAAGTGGACCAGGGGAAGGAATCAACCTTCACCTTATTAGTAGTATTTTTTTTCGACGTACCTTGCTGTTGAACTCCAGAGCTTTATGTTTACGGTCCATCCTTGGCCCGTCTCCCCCCATCTGACTGTCGTCTATGCTGATGCTGTGTTTCTGCCTCACGCCGAGGCACAGCACCCCCAGACGGAGCGTCCTTCCCTGGGAGGCCTTGATCAGCGCCGCGGCCGTCTCATGCTGCCTGACGGGGATGCCGTTGACCTCCATGACATAATCCCCGGCCCTTAGACTTGCACGGCCGGCCGGCGAGCAAGGCGAGCAGTCCTCCACTAGCAGGGGGCAGTCTCCAACGATGGTGAACCCAAAGCGACCATCCGGACCGGGAATGATGTCCATCTGTTACACAAATGGACATGTGTTGTGGTTACTATAACATTACCTGTAATTCCACAAGCATTAACCTACACATGCAGTATTGCTCTGATTAATTCAAGAGCTGACAGACCTGCTGTATTCGGGACACCACTCCGATACTGGGAGGGATGTTCTTCTGAGTCTGGGCGATGGCCACGACGGCCTGCGGACCAAGTGTGGATACACTGTGGCCCTCGATCTCCAGGACCTGGTCCCCCTGCTTGCAACCCGGCCAGGTGGGCGCTGCTGCCTTCCTCCACAGACAGGATGTAGCTGGGTCCATTCCCACCGAGCTGGAAGCCAAAATCCTCGGGCCAGCCCTGATTGGACGTCGGCATGCTGAGGACTAAAAAGATCGAAGAGGTGGAGGTAGAATAGAAAGAGGATGTCAGATTTGAGAAATGAACACACACATATTCAAATACAATCACTTACCCACAGCAGCCAATGCATTAATATCTACTGGCATCGCAAATACACACTCAGATTTAACAATCCTTTGCATATTTCAACAGAGATCCAAACTGCAGCTGCTGTTCCCTGTCTCCATCCTCCTGCGTCTCGAGTCGTTCTATCGTGAGCGGCTCTGTAACCTTCTCCCCTGAACCGTGACACACTCAGCCGTCCCTGACCTGGTTCACAAACCCCCACGGCAGCCAATCAAATGAAGGCGTCGCAGAGATCGCGACTTTAATTATCTTGAGAGACACAAGTAAAAAGTCTTGCCAGTTGAACAGTAATTAGGCAGCAAAGCGAGAGCGAGCACACCACTGGCTGCACTGAGGAGTTTTAAGCAAGTTTAGAAACAGAAATCAGCTTTAAAGAACAAGCAAATCAGGCAGAATATACAGAATATCCGAATATACAAATGCTCTGGCTCAGCTGGAGGCTAATGATGCTCCACAGCCTCTAAAAGCCGCAGCACAGCAGGATTCACACAGTTGACAAAACCAGCAAGAGACTTACGGAAATCTTTAGATGGATATCGATTGCCTCGTTTGTTCTGCCGAAAAGAGTATCTGCCTTTTTTGTTTTGCAAAAACTTCTTCATCTTGATTTTTTCGAAATAGCAGGTGGCCTGCTTGCACAAAAAAATATGCAATAAAAAAAAATCCCCTCCCCTCTGATCACCCCACAATCCCAAAGTCAAACAGAGAGCGTGACAAGGTCAACGCACAGCCCCATTCCAGCTCCCCTGAAACCACAGCAGCCTCCTCACGAGCAAAGGGTGAGTGTGCATGAAAAGCCAGTGCAGCCTCTGTGACACCGTCAAGGAGTTGGTCCTGCGTCTCATCCCTGATTCATCCTGGGGCCAGCCTGCTTGCACACAGTGTTAATCAGAAAACTGGGACGCGTGCACCCGCGCACCTCGGCTCCTTAATGCATCTCTCTCCAAAAAGGGCTATTGTGAGGCCTCATTTTTCTATAAATACACCAATGTGTCTTTTTTTCCCTCTCCTCCTCTCTCGGCTAGGTGGCTCTCCGAGGGACTGCTCCTGGCCCAGAATCGTTCTGCGGCGCTGCGAGGAAGCCTGATGAGCACTAATTGGAGCGTCTGCTCGCCTGGAATTCTGTGAGTCCATGTGTGTGTGAGCACATTGAAAGGCTCAGTCCATTGAGAAGGAGCAGGAGCAATTTAAGATCTCAGCCTGCAGGATTAGTAGGATTACGAGATGAATCTTCAGCGCTCCCCCACCCCCTCGCCATTAACACTGAAGGAACACATGCTCCCCTTCGTTGATGACTACATACACAGACTATAGGACATGTGTTGTTAGGTGGTGTCAAAACACTGCAGTGTCAAGATAAAGTCTAACTAACTGAATCCTAAATCCATTATGTGTAGACCTGTCTTTATTGATTCTATCATCTTTCTAACTACCCTGATGTCATGGGTTTATTTGCCGAATAATGACACCACTGCAGAGAAAACTGGTGCAATGTCACTTTCAGCCCATTCATGATGTGTCTCCTGGGCTGGACTGTGATGGATATGCACTGCTGTCTGCCACAGTAGTTTTTTATTTGCCCTTCCATACAAATAACTGCCGACAAATTGCAAATCAGTTAATTTGTTTACAAATTACCTTTTTAAACAAGCATTTTATTTGAGTAATTTTTTTGTAAGTAAAACATTTGAAACATTTCTTTATTATTTCAGTACTTTTTCCTCTATTTTCTGATATGTTATTTCCCACCAGAAAGATTGATTGAGGCAATAATTAGCCAACCTAAATTATTTTGGTTTCAGCCCTAATTATACAGGCAACAGGTCGTAAGTATTGAAAAGGTCATGTTATCCCTGCGACTATAGAATGACAATGTTTTGATGCGGGGAGCTCACACAGTCAGTTAATGAATACAGTGACTGACAGGAAATGAATGAACAAGAATGAAAGAAAAGATTTTCAGAGGTCGGATCAGTTTATGGTCGTGCTGTGCCAATATTTGTAGAGCATAGGAAAAGATAGAGAACATCCCACAAATCAAAAGCAGTGACTAAAAATTAAATGGAAATGGTCTTTGTGTTTATTATATTATTGAATATTATTTTGAGGGCACCTCAAATACAATAATACACTATCAAGTCCGTATAGTGGCCTGCAGGTGAGTCCGTTATAGTGTGAACTGTCATTAGTGGCTCAGCACAGAGTAAGGAACAGGCAGTGCGTTACAAACTGAATAATTCAACACAAATGGCTTACATGTGCAAACAAACACTGTTCACTTCCATCAAACTCTCCTCTTACTCTCCAGCCAAGACAGTTTACTTGTGTTTGACAACTAACATCTCAAAGGTAACTGAGTCTGGTCCAACTGCTCCTATCTTTTCACTCTGTTCGTAACCCTGCATACATTTGATCATATATCATTATAACCTACTTACAATATGTTTTATAAAGGATTTACCTTTGAGACTAGCCACACTAGTTCTTTAATAATCATAAAGGTCTTGAAGAGTATTAAGAAACACTTTCCAACCCCAAATTGTAGCCACTCATACATTCGGTGCATTATGACTGATCACCTATTTATTTTAAGAAACATTTAAAAGGACCAAACGCACCCTCACAGCACAGCACAGCTCCAGCACAACCCCCCCACGCCTGTTACCTTTTTTAACAGCATCCACAGACGTGCACCCACGGCTCCTGAGTGACTCTCCCCTCTCCGGCACTGGGAGCTGTAATATGAGTGTGTGGCCATGTCGGCAACCAGATCCATCAGGTGTCTTGTGATGCCTTGTTGAATTGAGCGGCAGGGCGCTGGATGGCAGAGAAAACAGTTCTCAGACTATGTTATTCATCTGATACTCGAGTCAGACATCATCACATCTGCCGTCTTCTTACAAGGTGTGAGACTGTGAGGAAGAAAAATGTGAGTGTTTTTCTTTGGCATGCACATAAATTCATTAATATCTTATAATATTGTAATACTATTATATTTAATTGCCTTACAGTAGTTCTACTTTTTATTCTTTAAGTGTGTTTCCCTGACTTTGGTCACATGTTTTCCCTCATATAATACTAAGTATGAGAATTTGGGACTAAATCTGGATAATTTAAGATAATATAAGACGAGATAAACTTTATTGAAAGAAAATACACCACTGCTTTTATTTTCTCAACATGAAATATTACATTGAATCCATGTGAAAGCTTATGTGCATCTGTTCCTTAATAAACTTAAAGCATTTGTTGTTATTTATTTACTTTTTTCACTATTTTCTGATATATACACCAACAGGAGAAAGCGTACGTGCACATCTTCCTCAACAACAAAAAACAGAACACATGTTCGATAAAACTTTTAAGGGACTGAAAAAATTATATTTAAAGACGAATACTGCTGAATAGAGCTCAACATGTTATAATATTAAAACTTTCAAACATACAATAACAAGATGGAGACGGTAAAGTCAATGTTTCTTCCTACCTGCACACACCTTCCTCCTCCTCCTCCCTGCAGCAGCAGCAGGCTAGCTCTTAGCTTGGAAGTTAGCTCTGTGGGCTAGCTACATGGATGCTACGGAAATGGGATTGTATACAGAGGCTGAGTTGAGAACTGAAGCTGGAGCGACAAACCTCAGCAGCAGTTAACATGAGATAAAACCAAGAGAGGCGGCCATGTGTGACTAGACCAGAAGGTGAGAGAGAGAGATAGAGTAGTTTGTGTTTGTGGCTTTAACAGAGTCCATGTTCAGGTTTGCTAGCTCTGGGTGTGCACTTACTGTACTGTAGCTTAGCATGCTAACGCCGACTGCTCGTGTGGTTTAGGAGACGAGCGCGGACTTATTCCCGTTATATGTCTGAAGGGAATTAAAGAGAAAGTTTAACAGTAGCGTATCGTTGAGTTTCCGCCCTGTATATAGTGAGATCTGAGTTTAAACACCTGTTGTTGTTGTTGTTGTTGTTGTGTGTTTGTGAAGCTGACAGCTGAAGCATGGATTTCCTCAGCCTGTTCGCCGCCTACGTGCTGCTGGTGCTCACGTGCATCGTCCTGCTGTGTAGATACTCAGGTCAACAGCAAACTCCGTTTCTTACTTTCTTCAACTTTGTCGTGAAGGTAAGAAAGACAAGCCTCTGAAACAATGTTAGCACAACAAACTGACACTAGATGGCGCTGTTGCACCGTTAATCTCCAAGTACAACGCTCAATGAAGCACTGTTTTAATACAATATAATTTGTAGATACTGTAATATTGTACATACTGTAGTTCATTATTCCTATTCAGCTTTCATATTTTATGTATTGTATTATATTACACACATTTATTATAAATCTTTCTATAATTTGTATATTTCAATCAGTCAGATATTTCTGTTGTTTGCTGGAGCAACTGTATCACACAAATATAATATTGTATTGACCAAATAAAACACAATAAATCACATTAAATATTAATAAAAGTATATATAGTAACGTTACAAATTTTTAATCCATTTAATATGAGTATGTTTGTGTGTATCTTGAAATAAATTCTAAAATAACTTGACAACCTGGCTTTATGGATGTGGAATTAAGTAGTTGTTATTTTTCCTGACAGTTTGTCAAACCCATTACACCAAAATGGCTCCAGACGTTTTCACAGCGGACCTTACACAGGCTGTTCCATCAAAGGTTGGTAGTACAGAATGTTTCATTGGGTTTCTGATTTTTAATATCTACTGTTTTCTTTTCACTCGGAATATACTTTTTTGCTTAAGCTTTAAAAGTGCCATATCAATAACATTTATGATTTTCTTGTAACTCCAGGAGCAACATGTTCATCTATCTGCATCTCCTCCTGGAGTGTGCTGTGTATGCAGAGTTCACCTATGAGGTGCTTGGCTTCTGCAGGGAGATGGACACCACTCTGACCAGCCTGTCAGTGCCTTACATCCTGCTGGCCGTCAAGACCTTCTTCTTCTACCTCTGCATCAGGAGAGATCCAGGTTCGTTTCACAGTAGCTGCAGTATGTGTGGGGCATGTGTGGGGCGGGGGGAAGTAGACCTGACACGCAAACCGGAACCCTACCTAACATGACCGATGCCAAATAAGGACATTTTATGTGTAATATTTAGGAGATTCATCATTACATATCACCCAAATACCAAACACCATTTTGTGAGATAGTCAAGGGATTCAAAGCACCGGTGACAAAGATCACCTATTTTTAATGAGTAGTAAAATCAATATGGACGACAAACTCTTACAGTATTGTCACACTTTAATGCTCAAAGCACGGTGCACAAGACAGGATAGTTTGTAATATGCACACCGATGGGATGCTGCTCTTTGTCTTTGTACATTTTGCTCCTCCCTCCCACTCTGGTTGGGGCTGTTACAAAGTCAAAGGTCGGGATATTCTGATGACATCAAGGCAACAATGCCTTGGTTAAAGCAATCAGGCCAAGATTCATTCAGTCGTACAGGATACAGCAGGATCAAGGTTATACTGTATGAGATTCAACCATGATCAATCAAAGAGGAAATTAACATGATTATATTGTGGTCTAAATGTTACTCTTCCCTAACAGTCCTCATGTCGGTCCATGTTTTGGGAAACACAAACACAGCTACTGTATTAATATTCACTCTCCTAAATTCAGTTCTTTTAACCAATTCAGCGAAAATGCACTTTTTTTCCCCATCTTTATTATTTAATTTTTTTTACCAGTTTGTGTGCTTGAATTCATGTTCCCCTACTCCCTTCACTGAAACAGATCTGTGGTAACACTTTGCAAGTGAACCAGACGATCACTGAAACGTCAGTTCTGGACAGGATTTATTAGGCTGCACTATTCATTTTTACTTAACCTTCTCTTGACTCGCCTTCTTCTTGATCCAACAGGCACAGTTACAGGGAAGAAAGTCACTGGAAAGCAGCACGTTTATCCATATGACAGGAGACTATTTCACCCAGGGGTTTCCTGTCCGACCTGCCAGCTCATCAAACCAGCTCGCTCCAAACACTGCAGTGAGTAATCTGATACCTCTTGTTCCTGCTCTCCTTTTCCCTCAGGGTTCAGACAGTTAAATAAATACTTGCAATGTTGTTGCTTTCACCGCCTTTACCAAACAATTGACCTCAGTGTTGACACAACATGTCCTGCTGGTATTGTCCATTGTGTTCATTTCGGATATTAACTTGGATGTGAAGGTCAAAATGAGAAAGAAGTCCTGCTTTTTGCTGCCTGTAAACACCGGTCTGTATTTCAGGGGTCTGCGACAGGTGTGTCAAGCGCTTCGACCACCACTGTGTCTGGGTGAACAACTGCATCGGTGCTCTGAACACACGCTACTTCCTGCTCTACCTCTTCAGCGTTTGTGCCATGGCGGGCGACATGGCAGTGCTGACGGCAGACATGCTGCTCCACGCTGTGTTGCGCTCAGGACTTCTGAGGGCAAGTTACGTTGATGAGTTTGGTGAGCAGCAGACGGCCGGGCCTCTGTTTGTTGTGCAGGTGAGAATAAGTACTGCTGAAATACTGAGTGTTCTATACATATACAAGGAGGTTATGTTTACACCCATGTTTGTTTTGTGTATGTCCCTTTGTTTGGATTGTCAGCAGTGTTGAGGAGGGCTGTGGCGTTGGCCAGGGAAGACATCACTTTCCTTAACATTGATATTTTGGTCAATTTCTTGAAGAATAATGTTTAGATATTTGATGTTAAAAAATCTGACAATTGCGTCGTTGAAATCTGGATTTTTACAATTTGGTGCAAATAGGGGGAAGGAACAAGCTGTTACATTATGGTGCAGATCCAGACGCAGGATTTATATATATTTCTTTCCAGGGATGCTGGAAGTGAGTTAGAGTTCGGGGTACAGAAAGAAAGTCTTTAGAGTTAGGGTTAGGGTTAGTACTAAGTATTAAATGTACTGCCTGAGTGCCACATTAATGATTTTTTTCATCATTTGAAATAGCCAAAAACATTTTATACCTGTTTTAGAACATTTGAATAACATGAAATAATAAATCACTACTACTACATCAGATAGACTTAAATTTACATGAAAAAATATTAAAAATGGAATACAAAATGTTTAGCCTACTCCTCTGCTACTCTCAAAATGATATTCTTATTTAATAAACTTTTTTGCCTTGCAGTTTCAGCCCCTTGCCGGCATCCTTTCGAGACAGGACTGTTTGACCCTGGTGGACTAATGTGTTCCACTTAGCACCATTATAGTCTCTGAGTGAAATAATGCTCTTCTTCTTTTCCCCTCTGTCCCTCCAGCATCTGTTCCTGACCTTTCCCCGAATCGTCTTCATGCTGGGCTTTCTGGTCTTTGTCTTCTTCCTGCTGGCGGGTTACGCCATGTTCCATTCCTACTTGGCTCTTGTCAACCAAACATCCAACGAGTGGTACAAAAGTCAAGGTTCCGTTTGTCAGCACTGCCACCCGACGTCCACATCGGACCACCTCTGTCAGCCGGTGCCAGACCACTCGAAAAGATACTTCTACAGCCGAGGGCTTCTCAGAAACCTGGGGGAGATTTTCTATCCACCGCAACCTGTTCGGAAAAAAGACAACTGAAAAGAGACACTGCCCCTTGTGTTGTTATGCTGCATTTACTGTATGCCCCTTCAGGATTTACTATCTGACTGGAGTAATAAAGTTTACATTTGTGATATCTGTATGAGCTCTGGTGTCTATCTCCCATGAAATGTAGTGAATTGAAAAGTTGCGGTCGGAACAAAAAAGTTATCCCTGTCATGTCTGAACATTGTCTTTGAATGTAATGTTCCAGCTGCAGATCTAAGACGCCTTATTGAATCCCTTTTTTATTCCTATGGCTGCTATCAATCAAAGCATAATGCTTCTTAAGCTGGAGCAAATAACATTACATGTAATTCGTTCTCTGTGAATGTCATACTTTAGATACAGTTGTATTATTTTTTTAGGTTTGGTGATTAGGGAGTTGAAAAAAATGATTATAACCCTTGATGACTCCTATAAATTAAGTTATGTTAAATGGAATAATATGAGTCATTTATTGATCTTGTGCACTATATTATAATGACCATTTTTACATTAACTGTTTTATGAACCAAGCGGTGAATATCATGTTTTGTGGAATCCTCAATTGGGAGATTAAAATGACTTTTATATTTGTATGTAGTTGTGATGATGTTCAAGTTTTGCTTGTAGACTTTTCAGGCTTAACAGCTCACTATCCCTCGACTGACTACCTCCGTTTGTAGCTGCCTCTATGTTTCCTCTCCGCCCCTTCGCTTGCACAAAATTATGAGGAACGTTGATGTACAGTAGAGTGATGTAAAAGTGGCATTAAGTTTGAAAACGGGTCACATGGCTGTTCAGACTGAGGTCACATTAAAAATCCAATCTGTATCTGATTTATAACCCTGGGGCCCAAATCTTATTGAAAAGGTCAGATCCCCTGTGATTTGTCATTAAACAATCAGATCTGGGTCACATGATCATAAATCAAAATGTGATTAGCATCATCCATCTCTAACAGATGAATGCACCCCCCCCTCCCCGTCTTTTTTGTCTGAGGCCCCGATACTCACTGCACCCTGTCACATGATGACATACACTGGGGTCCTGTCCCCTTTAAGCCGGTGCGGAAGTAAACGCAGTTTCAGATGTAAACTCTGTTGAGAAGGTCAGAGCTCTAATCCGGTTCACGTGAGCTTCTCTCTTCAAACCAAACCGGTTTCCTGGGTTTGTCGTTCATCGCCTCAAAGACGAGCCCCGACGTGTCCACACGCCCCGCCGCTGAACTGCCTGACCGCCGCTAACTCCCGTCGCTTCGCACGGTAGTTGGAGGAAGTTGTGACATTTTTTATTTTCATTGATTCCATCACCGTCCTTTCCTCCGTCATGTCTGCGGCCAAATGCACTCGGCTGACCGGGGCGCTGGGGAAGCAGCTGCTGGACTCGGTGGACTGCGTCCTGTTCGACTGCGACGGGGTGATCTGGCGCGGGGAGCAGGCCGTCCCCGGGGCCGCCGAGGTCATCCACCTGCTGAAGGAGCGAGGTAAGAACGTCTTCTTCGTCACCAACAACAGCAGCAAGACCCGCAGGATGTACGCAGACAAGATGATCAAGCTGGGCTTCAACGTGCGCGAGGAGGAGGTGTTCGGCACCGCGTACTGCTCCGCCGTGTACCTGAAGACGGTGTGCGAGCTGCGGGGGAAAGTCTACCTGATCGGCAGCCCGGCCATGGAGCAGGAGCTGGCGGCCGTGGGGATCCAGCAGACCGGGGTGGGACCGGACCACGTCGCCGGGAAGGCGGCCGACTGGGCCGGCGTACCCCTGGACCCCGAGGTGAAGGCGGTGGTGGTCGGCTTCGACGAGCACTTCAGCTACATGAAGCTGAACCGAGCCCTGCAGTACCTGAGCCAGAAGGACTGCCTGTTCGTGGGGACCAACAGGGACTCCAGGCTGCCCCTGGAGGGAGGCAAGGCAGTCCCAGGTAGGATTCAAACTCACACACACAACTTCTCTTCTGGTTGGTCAAATATGAGAGATCCATTTAGTTAAGTTCAGGGAAGAGGTGGGTGAGATAGACGACTCACAATAACTATCCCAATACAGCAGTTCTGTGATTGATAGAAATCTATCTATCTATCTATCTATCTATCTATCTATCTATCTATCTATCTATCTATCTATCTATCTATCTATCTAACATGTACTATTTAGATTTAATTTAGTTAAAGCTTCAGTTTGTATAATTTAGTGACATCTAGTGGTGAAGTTGTTTGTTTCAGTTGAATTCCCCCCACTCACCCTCTCCTCCCAAACATAACAGAGAACCACTGGGACTCAGGATATAAATATATTAAATGTCAAAGGGCCCATTCCAGGGTAAAGAAAACCCCAATTTGTTCATTTTAGATTATGACTCACTAGTGAAAACATCACTAGAATTATTTTATGTTCAATATCTGTGAATAGATCAAATTTCACCTAGATCTTACACACTGAAGCGATAATTAATCATTTGTCTGACTTTGTGCTGTACTGGTGAGCCCAAGGCAGTTTTCCACCCTCAGTGGACAATCAAGTTCTCTTCATTCATCCCTTCCAGTACTAGGCTGGCCATGCACATGCAAACACATGCAAATAAGAAAAAACAACACGTGCAAAGTAAGAAAACCACTTCATCAATATGCTGACGCATGCGCTGCAAAAAGTTTCAACACGTGCAAATACAGAAATGTGCTGCAAATTGCAAAAAAAGGCCACAGGAATGTTACCAGGGGTCCCAGAAAACTGCTGACGTGTAAATGTTATGTCATCAGTTTGTACATTGCAACAGTGCACAGTTTATTGCAGAAGTGGATGCAGCAATCATTTTGAGGACATGGGCTGCTTTTGGCCAAATTTATCTGTGTGTATTTGAAAGATAAAACCAGTTACCAGGGACTAAATGTTTTAGTTTCCCAGTTTTTGTTGTGTTTGTTTTTGCTGTAATTGCATGAAGCAAATGGTCACATCACCTCCTGACCCTCGCTCCTCCCCCCTCAGGTACAGGCTGCCTGCTCCAGGCCGTCGAGCACGCCGCCCAGCGCCAGGCCCAGACCGTGGGCAAACCCAACTGCTTCATGTTCGACTGCGTGGCCTCCCAGTTCAGCGTGGACCGCGACCGCTGCCTGATGGTGGGCGACCGCCTGGACACGGACATCATGCTGGGCTCCAACTGCGGCCTGAAGACCCTCCTCACCCTCACGGGGGTCAGCACGGTGGCTGATGCCGAGGCCCACCAGAAGAGCGGTTGTGCGGAGAGGCAGGGGATGGTGCCGGATTATTACGTGGAGAGCATCGCCGATCTCCTCCCAGTTCTGCGGGGATGAGAGCTCCGCCGGCCAGTCGAGACTGAAGAGTAGCTGCGTGATGGCCTAGCTGCTGCTAACCCGAGGAAGCTGGGTCGCCTGTCACACACCAGGATCCACTGGTGGGGAAGTCTGGATATTTTACTGGGATTTTGCGCAGAGACTTTACGTGAGAGTCTTATTTGAGAATGCAGCAGGAAAATATCCAGTAGAAAATTCCAAGCGAGCAAGTGTGCATGTTAATGATGTGGAAGATGAGTGAAGAGTTTTTAACAAGATATTATATTCCCCCGTTGTCTTAATGTTCCGGACATTTCTTATTGTTGTTTTCCTGCTGTGTTCTTCGTAGGTGAACGGCAAAACCTTGATAATTATGCAGATATAATATTCCGATTTATTGTGTAAAAGTGGCTTATGATTCAGAAAATCCCTATAACAAAGTCACAACTGTTGTGCGACAGAGGAGACAAACAAAAACTACTCTAGAGCCGCTACCCAGATTCCGTCATCTGTTTTTGTCGTTTACTAAACCGTTTTACATTATATGGGTAAAGGATATATATATATAACATGAAAACATGACTTCCAGTATTGTTTCAATGCAATTTTTAAGTGTTAAATAGAAGAGTATATAATGTTGGTTCCTTTATTTTTGGTAAGAAGAAAGGCGAGTGTTCTTTAACAGCCCTGATCATGTCAATCGTAAGAAGGGAAATAAGCCAACACACAGTTTCAGTAGTTCGGTGACACGTGTGCAGGCAGAGAACGGGACTAAAACGCACTGACCCTTTATGACTTGAGCTTTGTGTATTTCAACCCCTCAACAGATTGTGCTAATATCTGCTTTTACACTCATGGACTAGTGAAATGACGTCCAGTCCTGTTACTTTTGTCTGTCAAGTTTATTGTTGAACGATTTAAGATCATCCGTCTTCCTTTATTTTTTCCATCCACTCTCTGTTCCTCCTGCCATCACTGAAACCTTTGATCAAGTCTGTAATAAAACATAATCTGTCCTCACTGCATCAATCTCTCCTCTCTGTTCAAAGTGAACACGGCTCACTTGCCTCTAAACCCTGTGCTTAAAGTCACCTTGGGGCTTGTCATCGGCTGGACTGCAGCAGCAGCAGCAGCATATCAACTCTCACCTGTTGAGAGAGCCTTTCCCCTTGTCCATTGTGCGGCCCCCGGGGGCGGGCAGCCAACTCCTTTCATGTAAGTGCACGTTAAGAATAAGAGTCAATGAAAGGACGGAGGAAGTTAAAGAGGCACATTAAGTCATATCGGGCAGGAAAGACGGAGGAGGAGATATGAGGAAATTGCAGGAAGACAAAAGTGGATTCAGAGGTTTTTTTTTCTGTAAAGGGACTGTGGAGAGGGAAAGGAGGAGGTGGTAGGGTAAAAAGGTGGGAGGTCTGACAAAGAGGAGCTGACCAGGTGAACAGAGGCTCAGTCAGCGCTGGTCATGACCGCAGCTCCATGTCGAAGGGAGTGAGGAGCCGTCAAGGGACGCAGGATGGTGACGTGTTGGAAACGATCGGAAAACCGATTTGGAGGAAGCACAGAGCACGGTAGGAACACAGCTTTCAATTCAACTGCATATGGTCAAGGAGTTCATTAGGGACCAAATTTGGCTGCAAGTCTGTAGCTTTCAAAAGAATATTGTCGCATTTTCCTGTTACAATTGAATGTTTACATCCTGTTAAAGAGCTTGGCTTTAGTTCTCATGTGTGCTCGCGTCTCTTCAGGATGGGGCTCCACCTGCAGCCCCCCAGTCCCATTTCCCACACAAGGCATTCTGGGTCAGCCTCTCCGCCTCTCTGCTCTTGCTGGTCATTGCCCTCGGTTTGACGGGGCACCTCGGGCTGTCTCAGCCCCGCTCTCAGGTAAGACCCCCCCTCACCGTTACTCCCACACTGTCCCACACTTTGCTGCCTGCAATAATCCCAAAGTTATTTTCATGCAGCCTTCACAGATTGTGAGGATCTCGGCTCAAGATCCGTCCGGACTTGTGATTAATCAGTCGGCGGTGGTGGACCAGCAGAACGACCTGGTGACCTTTTCGGTGACCTCGCCCACAAATCAGATGTCCACCGTGCTGTTTGATGTTAAACGCGTGCGTACAGATGATTGACAATCTGATTTACATGCTGTGTACATGAGAACTGAGACCAGTGGACTGTGTCTGTGTTGCAGGGTTTGATATGTTACAAACCAGTGGGCCAGGACACCTGCTTCCTGCAGAAGATGGAGGAGTCTGATTATGACAACGTGCGCGCCCTCCTTCAAGAGCAAACCCACCAGGTAACGCGTGCACGTGAGAACTCAACACTCGAGGGGTTACATAACGGGGTCCCCCCCCCCTCACTGTGTTCAGGATATGTGAGTCTATATTAAGAGGCTGGGGTTGTCCTTTCAGCTCTGGCGGCTGCCTCTAAAATCACAGCCTCACTAATGTGCGAGCTGGCCTTTCTGACTCCCGGCTTTAATATCCACTGAGCCAGGACCTGCTGGGGTTCATTCGTTTTGCATCACTTCCCACTCTGTATAAAAGAGACAGGTGAGGCACACAGGGCTTGGAAGAACTGAATAGTTCCCGTCTCTCTCTCCCACCTACATGGCTGAATTCCTCAGCACATCTGATCCCGGCAGCCCCCTCGGCGTGCCCAGGATCCCCTTACAGGAGGCTTCACGGTGGTGAGCCAGGGCCCTCGAGCGGGGCACAATGGCCGCTCTGTGTGAGGCCTTTAAGACTCCTCTGTTGGAATGAAATGCAGCCAGAAGCACTGGCTAGTCAGGAATAGTTTGTGTTTGTGTGCCTGGTGAAAAATACCTGGATACCTGGATCTTTAATGTCCATATTTCATCGTTCTCATCGGTTCTGTTTCCTTCAGATGTGATTTGAATGGGCGTATCGGACTCTCATCTGTAATCTGACAAAATGAGCAGGTGATGGCCATGATGTCGTTCAGAGATGTGATGTGGGACCTTGCAGGGATTCGGTTTCTCTGCCTTATCATAGGTTTTTTTTTGTTTCTACACAATAGCCCATTTCCACGCATCAAAAGCCATTGAGCAGTTTTGCGATCCGACCGGTGGTGTCACGTATCTCAACCGAGCTGCAAATCGCAGACATCTAATCAAAAAAACTATAAAAAATCTAACTCTATAAAAAATAATCTAGAACTAAGACTCTTAGATAATCATACCAAACTAGAGAGAGCAAAATCTAACTAAAAAATCTACAGTACAAACTTAACATACTAAACAAGGATAAAGACACAGTCTAAAGACACATAAAACTCTACAAAAAATAAAAATCTAGAGCTATCGAAAAAACCTATCTACGACAAAAGGCTAACTAAATGATCACTAGAAACACAAGAAATACATCTATACTAAGCCTACGAAAAATAAGCATAGAAACCCCGACTCTAAATAATCATACCGAGAAATCTAAAATGATTCTACAAAAAATAGACAAACAAGATACTAAAGAAACTAAAAACTACAAACTACACAAAAAATCTCATAATATAAAAAAGAAAATAAGATCTATCTAAAATAAAATAAAATAAAAAAAAATAAAAAAATAAAAAAAATATAAAAAAAATAAAATAATAAATAAAAA
>CM076735.1:7152680-7155180 GCA_038501795.1 Pseudopleuronectes americanus
CCAACTCACCCCACCCCACACCACAAGCTACCCCATCCAACACGCCCGACCCACACCACCCACCCCACACACCATCTCACACCCACCACACCACCCCCCCCCCACCCCCCCACACCCCCACCCCCCCCCCACCCCCCCCCCACCCCACCCCCCCCACCCCCCACCCCCCACCCCCACCCCCCCACCCCCCCCACCCCCCCCCCACCCCCCACCCCCCACCCCCCCCCCACACCACCCCCCACCCACCCCCCACCCCCCCCCCACCCCCCCACACCCACCCCCCCCCCACCCCCCACCCCACACCCCCCCACCCCCCACCCACCCCCCCCCCACCCCCCCCACCCCCCCCCCACCCCACACCCCCCCCCCACCCCCCCCACCCCCACCCCCACCCCCCCCACCCCCCACCACACCCCCCCCACCCCACCCCCACCCACACCCACCCCACCCCCCCCACCACCCCCCCCCACACCCCCCCCACCCCCACACCCCCCCCCCACCCCCCCCCCACCCCCCCCACCCCACCCCCCACACCCCACACCCACCCCCCCCACCCCCACCCCCCCCCCACCCCCCCCCCACCCCCCCACCCCCCCACCCACACCCCCACCCCCACCCCCCCCCACCCCCCCCCCACCCACCCCCACCCCCCCCACCCCCCCCCACCCCACCCCCCCACACCCCCACCCCCCCCACCCACCCCCCCCCCACCCCCCCCACCCCACCCCCACCACCCCCCACACCCCCCCCCCACCCCCCCCCACCCCCCCCCCACCCCCCCCCCACCCCACCCCACCCCACCCCCACACACCACCAAACACAACACCCCCAACACCCCACCAACCCACACCCACCCACACAACCACGACCCCACCACCTACAACCCACACTACACAAACACACCAAACCCCACACCAACCCACACCCACCAAACCAAAACCCATACAACACAAACACCAACAAACACAAAACACAAACAACCCACACAAAACAACCAACCCCAACACCCAAACAAAAAACAAACAAACAAACCACACAACAAAATAACACACAACACAAAACCCATAAACCTACAACACAAATCACACAAACAACACAAAAAATAAAACTAAACAACAAAACAAAACCAAAAACAAAAACAAAACAAAAACAAAAACTAAAACTAAACAACACACACAACAAAACAAACCAAAAAATACATAAACCCAAAACTATAAAATAAAAAACTATATACTAAAAAACAAATATAAAACAATAAAAAAAAACACACACATAAAAAAAACAAAACAAAAACAAAAAAACAAAAAAATACTATAAAAAAACAAATAAACAAAAAAAACAAAAAAAAATAAACAATAACAAAACAAAACAAAAAAAAACAAAAAAAAATAAAAAAACTAAAAAAACTAATAAAACATAAAAAACTAAAAAAAAACAAAAAAAAATACACTATAAAAAAAACTATAAAACAAAAAAATAAAAAACATAATAAAAAAAAACTACAAAAAAAAATAAACTACTACTAAAAAAAAATAAAACAAAAAAAACTACTAAAAAAAAACTAAAAAAATAAAAATAAAAAAAAAAAAAAAATACATACAAAAAAACAAAAAATAAATACAAAAACAAAAAAAAATAAAAAAAAACTACTATAAAAACAAAAAAACACTAAAAAATAAAACTAAAAAAAAACAAAACTAAAAAAAAATATAAACAAAAAAAATAAAAAAAAACTACATAAAACAAAAATAAAACAAAATAAAACAAAAAAAAACTAAATAAAATACACAAAAAAAAACAAAAAAAAACAAAAAAAAATACTATATATATAAAAAAACTACATATACTAAAACAAAAAAAAACACTAAAAAATAAAAAAAAACAAAAAAAAACAAAACTAAACTACAAAAAATAAAAAAAATAAAAAAAACATACAAAAAAAACAAAAAATAAAAAAAAACTACAAAAAAACTATAAAATAAAAAAAATAAATAAAAAACACAAAAAACAAAACAAAAATAAAAAAAACATAAAACAAAAACTACTACACATAAAAAAAACTAAAACACATAAAAAAAAACAAAAAAAAACTAAAATAAACAAAAAAAAACAAAAAAACAAAAACAAAACAAAAAATAAAAACAAAAAAAAACACTAAAACAACATACAAAATAAAAAATAAAACAAAAAAAAACAAAACAAAAAAAAACTAAAAAACAAAACAAAAAAAAACAACAAACACAAAAAAACTAAAAAAAACAAAAAAAAATAAAAACAAAAAAAAACAAAAAAAACAAAAAAAAACAAAAAAAAACAAAACACAAAACAAAAAAAAAAACATAAACAAAAAAAAATAAAAACACAAAAAAAAACACAAAAAAAAACAAACAAAAAAAAACAAAACACAAAAAAAAACAAAAATAAACAAAACACAAAAAAAAACAAAAAAACACATAAAAAAAAACAAAACACAAAAAAACACAAAACAAAACTAAAAAAA
>CM076735.1:7165180-7170180 GCA_038501795.1 Pseudopleuronectes americanus
AAAAAAATAAAAAAAAATAATAAAAAATATAAAAAATATATATAAAAAAAATAAAAATAAAAAAAAATATAAAAAAAAATAATAAAAAAAAACTATAAAAAAAATAAAAAAAAATAACAAAAAAAAATAAAAAAAAATAAAAAAAAATATAAAAAAAAATATAAAAAATAAAAAAAAATAAAAAATTAATACAAAAACAACAAAAAAACTAAAAACAAAAACAAAAACAAAAAACAAAAAAACTAATATATATAAAAAAAATACTAACTAAACTATAAAACATAAAAAACTAATAAAAAAACAAACTACTATAAAACTATACAAACTAAAAAAATATAAAAAATAAAAACTAAAAACATAAAAATAAAAAATATACTAAAAAACAAAAAACTATATAAAAATCAAAATAAAAAATAAAAAAAATATAAAATACTAAAACTACAAAACAAACAAAACAAAACAACATATCCCAAACACAAAACACAAAACAAAACAAACCACGCAACAAACATCCCCACCCCACCACCTCACACCCCCACCACCCCCCCCAACCCCACCCCCCACCACACACCCACCCCAACCCACCCCCACCCCACCCCCCCACACACCCCACCCACACATCCCACCCCCACCACGCACACCCAACCCTCCCACCCCCCACCCCCCAACCCCACCCACACACACCCCCCACACCCACCCCACCCCCACCCCACCCCCCTCACCCACACCCCCCCCCCACCCCCCACCCCACCCCCCCACCCCCCCACCCCCACCACCCCCACCCACACCACCCCCACCCCCACACCACCCCCCCCACACCCCCACCACCCCCCACCCCCACCCCACCCCCCCACCCCACCCCCCCCACCCCACCCCCACCCACCCCCCCCACACACCCCCACACCACCCCACCACACCCCACCCCACCCACCCCACCCCCCCCCCACCCCCCACCCCCCCCACCCCCCACCCCCACCCACACCCCCCACCCCCCCCACCCCACCCACCCCCCACCCCCCCACCCCCCCACCACACCCCCCCCCACCCCACACCACCCCACCCCCCCCCACACCCCCCCCACACCCCCACCCACCCACCACCCCCCCCCCACCCCCCACCCCCACCACCCCCACACCCACACCCCCACCCCCACCCCACCCACCCCCCCCACCCCCCACCCCCCACCACCCCCCCACCCCACACCCCCACCCCACCCCCCCCCCACCACCCCCCACCCCACCCCCCCCACCCCCCCCCCACCCACCCCCCCACCCCCCCACCCACCCCCCCCCCACCCCCCCCACCACACCCACCCCCCACCCCCACCCCACCCCCCCCCACCCCCACCCCCACCACCCCCCCCCCACCCCCCCCACCCCCCCCCCACCCCCCCCACCCCCCCCACCCCCCCACCACCCCCCACACCCCCCCCACCCCCCACCCCCCACCCCCCCCCCACCCCCCACCCCCCCCACCCCCCACACCCACCCCACCCCCCCCACCCCCCCACCCCACCCCCCCCCACCCCCCCCACCCCCCCACCCCACCCCCCCCCACCCCCCCCCCACCCCCCCCACCCCACCCCCACCCCCACCCCCCCCACACCCCACCCCCACCCCCACCCCCCCCACCCCACCCCCCCCACCCCCACACCACCCCACCCCCACCACCCCCCCCCCACCCACCCCCCCACCCCCCACCCCCCCCACCACACCCCCCCCCACCCCACCCCCCACACCCACCCCCCACCCCCACCCCCCCACCCCCCCCACCCCCCACCCCCCCCCCACCACCCCCACCCCCCCCACCCCCCACCCCCCCCACCACCCCCCCACCCCCACCCCCCCCCCACCCCCCCACCCCACCCCCCACCCCCCCACCCACCCCCCCCCACCCCCACCCACCCCCACCCCCCCACCCCCCACCCCCCCCACCCCCACACCCCCCACCCCCCCCACCCCCCCCACCCCCCACCCCACCCCCCCCCCACCCCACCCCCCCCACCCCCACCCCCCCACCCCCCCACCCCACCCCCCCCCACCCCCACCCCCCCACCCCCACCACCCCCCCCCCACCCCCACCCCCCCCACCCCCCCACCCCCCCCCACCCCCCCACCCCCCCCACCCCCCCCCCACCCCCCCCCCACCCCCCCACCCCCCACCCCCCACCCACCACCCCCACCCCCCCCACCCCCACCCCCCACCCCCACCCCACCCCCACCCCACCCCCACCCCCCCCCCACCCCCCCCCCACCACCCCCCCACCCCCCCCACCCCCCCCCACCCCCCCACCCACACCCCCCCCACCCCCCCACCCCCCCACACCCACCCCCACCCCCCCCCCACCCACACCCCCACCCCCCCACCCACCCACCCCCACCACCCCCCCCACCCCCACCCCCCACCCCCCCACCCCACCCACCCCCCCACCCACCCCCCCCCCACCCACCCCCCCCACCCCCCCCACCCCCCCCACCCCCCCACCCCCCACCACCCCCCCCACACCCCCCCCCCACCCCCCACCCCCCCCACCCACCCCCCCCCACCCACCCCCCCACACCCCCCACCCCCACCCCCCCCACCCCCACCCCCCCACCCCCCCCACCACCCCCACCCCCCACCCCCCCCACCCCCCCACACCCACCCCCCACCCACCCCCCCCCCACCCCCCACACCCCCCCCACCCCCCCCCCACCCCCCCCACCCCCACCCCCCCCCCACCCCCCCCACCCCCCCACCCCACCCCCCCCACCCCCACCCCCCCACCCACCCCCCCACCCCCACCACCCCCCCCCCACCCCCCACACCCCCACCCCCACCCCCCACCCCCCCCCCACACCCCACCCCCCACCCCCCACCCCCCCCCCACCCCACCCCCCCACCACCCCCCCCCCACCCCCACCCCCCCACCCCCCACCCACCCCCCACCCCACCCCCCCCCCACCCCCCACACACACCCCACCCCCCCCCCACCACCCCCCCCCCACCCCCACCCCCCACCCCCCCCACCACCCCCCCCCCACCCCCCCACCCCCCACCCCCACCACCCCCCACCCCCCCACCCACCACCCCCCCACCCCCCACCACCCCCCCACCCCCACCCCCCCCACCCCCACCCCCCCCCCACCCCCCACCCCCCACCCCCACCCCCCCCACCCACCCCCCCCACCCCCCACCCCCACCCCCACACCCCCCCCCCACCCCCCCCCACCCCCACCCCCCACCCCACCCCACCCCACCCCCCCCACCCCCACCCCCCCCACCCCCCACCCCCCCCACCCCCACACACACACCACCCCCCCCACCCCCCCCACCCACCCCCCCCACCCCCCCCACACCCCCACCCCCCCACCCCCCCCCACCCCCCCACCCCCCCCACACCCCCACCCACCACCCCCCCCACCCCCCCACCCCACACCCCCCACCCCCCCACCCCACCCCCCCCACCCCACCCCCACCCCCACCCCCCCCACACCCCCCCACCCCCCCACACCCCCCACCCCCCCCACACCCCCCCCCCACCCCCCCCCCACCCCCCCCACCCCCCCCCACCCCACCCCCCCCCCACCCCCCCACCCCACCCCCCCCACCCCCCCCACCCCCCCCACCCCCACCCCCCCCACCCCACCCCCCCACCCCCCCCACCCCCCCACCCCCCCCACCCCCACCCCCCCCCACCCCCACCCACCCCCACCCCCCACACCCCCCCACCCCACCCCCACCCACCCCCCCCACCCCCCCCACCCCCCCCACCCCCCCCACCCCCACCCCCCCACCCCCCCCACACCCCCACCCCCCCCCCACCCCCCACCCCACCCCCCCCCCACCCCCACCCCCACCCCCCCCACCCACCCCCCACCCCCACCCCCCCCACCCCACACCCCCCCCCCACACCCCCCCACCCCCCCACCCACCACCCCCCCCACCCCCCCCCCACCCCCCCACCCCCCCCCCACACCCCCCCCACCCCCACACCCCCCCCACCCCCACCCCACCCACCCCCCCCACCCCACCCACCCCCCCCCCACCCCCCCCACCCCCCCACCCCCCCCACCCCACCCCCCCCCCACCCCCACCCCACCCCCCACCCACCCCCCCCCCACACCCCCCACCCCCCCACCCCACCCCCCCCACCCCCCCCCCACCCCCACCCCCCCCACCCCCCCACCCCCCCACCCCCCCACCCCCCACCCCACCCCCCCCACCCCCCCACCCACCACCCCACCCCCCCACCCCCCCCCACCCCCCACCCCACACCCCCCCACCCCCCCCCCACACCCCCCCCCCACCCCCACCCCCCCCACCCACCCCCACCCCCACACACCCCCCCCCACCCACCCCCCCACCCCCCCCACCCCCCCCCCACCCCCCACCACCCCCACCCCCCCCACCCCCCCACCCCCACCCCCCACCCCCCACCCCCCCCCCACCCCCACACACACCCCACCCCCCCCCCACCCCCCCCCCACCCCCACCCCCCCCACCCCCCCACCCCCCCACCCCACCCCCACACCCCCCCCACCCCCCCCCACCCCCCCCCCACCCCACCCACCCCCCACCCCCCCCACACCCCCCACCACCACCCCCCACACCCCCACCCCCCCCCCACCCCCACCACCCCCCCACCCCCCACCCACACCCCCCCACCCCCCACCACACCACCCACACCTCACGCACTCCGCAACACTCCCCACACCCCCACCCCCAACACACCCAACCACACCCACAACACACAACCCACACCACACACAAACCTACAAAACTAAAGACACAACACACAAACAACACACCCCAAACAAAACAATAACAACACCAAATACAAACTGCACCAAACACAAAAACACACTAAACACACATAAAAACAATCAACATACCCACAAACACACAAACAAAAACATAAAAAACAACAACACAAATAAAACACAAAACACACACACTACAAAAAACAAAAAACCAACACTAAACAACAATACAAAACAAAACCAAAAACAAACTAAACA